>AWOL01S0012027.1:0-12826 GCA_000715115.1 Nicotiana otophora | reverse complement strand
CCCTATGTCGGAAAGGCGACTAGGGAGTGGAGACCCTATGTCTAAAATAACCTCAACTAGTTAGTTGAGACCGTATGTCCGAGAGGAGACTAGGGAGTGGAGACCCTATGTCTAAAATAACATCAACTAGGGAGTTGAGACCCTACGTTTGAAACGAGACTAGGGAGTGGAGACCCTATGTCTAAAATAACATCAACTAGGGAGTGGAGACCCTATGTTGGAAAAGGCGACTAGGGAGTGGAGACCCTATTAATAAAACAAAATCAACTAGGGAGTGGAGACCCTATGTTGGAAAAGGAGACTAGGGAGTGGAGACCCTATGTTGGAAAAGGAGACTAGGGAGTGGAGACTCTATGTCTAAAACAACTTCAACTATAGAGTGGAGACCCTATGTTGGAAACGGCGACTAGGGAGTGGAGACCCTATGTCGAAAATAAAATCAACTTGGGAGTGTAGACCCTATGTCTAAAATAACATCAACTAGGGAGTGGAGACCCTTTGTTCGAGAGGAAACTAGGGAGTGGAGAACCTATGTCTAAAATAACATCAACTAGGGAGTGGAGACCCTTTGTTCGAGAGGAAACTAGGGAGTGGAGAACCTATGTCTAAAATAACATCAACTAGGGAGCGGAAACCCTATGTTTGAGAGGAGACTAGGGAGTGGAGACCCTATGTCTAAAATAACATCAACTAGGGAGTGGAGACCCTATGGTTGAAAGAAGACTAGGAAATGGATACCCAATGTCCAAAATAACACCAACTAGGGAGTAGAGACCCTACGTTAGAAAGGCGACTAGGGAGTGGAGACCCTGTGTCTAAAATACAATCCACTAGGGAGTGGAGACCCTATGTTGGAAAGGCTAATAGGGAGTGGAGACCCTATGCCTAAAATAACACTCAACTTGGGAGTGGAGACCCTATGTTTAAGAGGAGACTAGGAAGTGGAGATTTTATGTCTGAAATAACATCAACTAGGGAGTGGAGACCCTATGTTGGAAAGGCTAATAGGGAGTGGAGACCCTATGCCTAAAATAACACTCAACTTGGGAGTGGAGACCCTATGTTTAAGAGGAGACTAGGAAGTGGAGATTTTATGTCTGAAATAACATCAACTAGGGAGTGGAGACCCTATGGTTGAAAGAAGACTAGGAAATGGATACCCAATGTCCAAAATAACACCAACTAGGGAGTAGAGACCCTACGTTAGAAAGGCGACTAGGGAGTGGAGACCCTGTGTCTAAAATACAATCCACTAGGGAGTGGAGACCCTATGTTGGAAAGGCTAATAGGGAGTGGAGACCCTATGCCTAAAATAACACTCAACTTGGGAGTGGAGACCCTATGTTTAAGAGGAGACTAGGAAGTGGAGATTTTATGTCTGAAATAACATCAACTAGGGAGTGGAGACCCTATGGTTGAAAGAAGACTAGGAAATGGATACCCAATGTCCAAAATAACACCAACTAGGGAGTAGAGACCCTACGTTAGAAAGGCGACTAGGGAGTGGAGACCCTGTGTCTAAAATACAATCCACTAGGGAGTGGAGACCCTATGTTGGAAAGGCTAATAGGGAGTGGAGACCCTATGCCTAAAATAACACTCAACTTGGGAGTGGAGACCCTATGTTTAAGAGGAGACTAGGAAGTGGAGATTTTATGTCTGAAATAACATCAACTAGGGAGTGGAGACCCTATGGTTGAAAGAAGACTAGGAAATGGATACCCAATGTCCAAAATAACACCAACTAGGGAGTAGAGACCCTACGTTAGAAAGGCGACTAGGGAGTGGAGACCCTGTGTCTAAAATACAATCCACTAGGGAGTGGAGACCCTATGTTGGAAAGGCTAATAGGGAGTGGAGACCCTATGCCTAAAATAACACTCAACTTGGGAGTGGAGACCCTATGTTTAAGAGGAGACTAGGAAGTGGAGATTTTATGTCTGAAATAACATCAACTAGGGAGTGGAGACCCTATGGTTGAAAGAAGACTAGGAAATGGATACCCAATGTCCAAAATAACACCAACTAGGGAGTAGAGACCCTACGTTAGAAAGGCGACTAGGGAGTGGAGACCCTGTGTCTAAAATACAATCCACTAGGGAGTGGAGACCCTATGTTGGAAAGGCTAATAGGGAGTGGAGACCCTATGCCTAAAATAACACTCAACTTGGGAGTGGAGACCCTATGTTTAAGAGGAGACTAGGAAGTGGAGATTTTATGTCTGAAATAACATCAACTAGGGAGTGGAGACCCTATGGTTGAAAGAAGACTAGGAAATGGATACCCAATGTCCAAAATAACACCAACTAGGGAGTAGAGACCCTACGTTAGAAAGGCGACTAGGGAGTGGAGACCCTGTGTCTAAAATACAATCCACTAGGGAGTGGAGACCCTATGTTGGAAAGGCTAATAGGGAGTGGAGACCCTATGCCTAAAATAACATCAACTTGGGAGTGGAGACCCTATGTTTAAGAGGAGACTAGGAAGTGGAGATTTTATGTCTGAAATAACATCAACTAGGGAGTGGAGACCCTATGTTTGAAAGGAAACTAGGTAGTGGATACCCTATGTCTAAATTAACATCAACTAGAGAGTTGAGACCCTATGTTGGAAAGGAGACAAGTGTGTGGAGACCCTATGTCTAAAATAAAATCAACTAGGGAGTGGAGACCCTATGTTGGAAAAGACGAATAGGGAGTGGAGACCCTATGTCTAAAATAACATCAACTAGTGAGTTGAGACCCTATGTTCGAGAGGAGACTAGGGAGTGGAGACCCTATGTCTAAAATAACATCAACTAGTGAGTTGAGACCCTATGTTCGAGAGGAGACTAGGGAGTGGAGACCCTATGTCTAAAATAAAATCAACTAGGGAGTGGAGACCCTATGTTGGAAAATCAACTAGGGAGTGGAGACAAAATTTTGGAAAAGAGACTACGTACTAGAGACCCTATGTCTAAAAATAAAATCAACTACGGAGTGGAGACCCTATATTGGAAAGTAGACGAGGGAGTGGAGACCCTATGTCTAAAATAACATCAACTATGGAGTGGAGGCCCTATGTTGGAAAAGGCGACTAGGGAGTGGAGACCCTTTATATAAAATAAAATCAACTAGGGAGTGGAGAACCTATGGTGGAAAAGAGACTAGGGAGTGGCGACCCGATGTCTAAAAATACAATCAACTAGGGAGTGGATACCCTATGTTGGAAAGGAGATCATAGAGTGGAGACACAATGTCTGAAATAACATCAACTAGGGAGTGGAGACCCTATGTTGGAAAGGAGACTAGGTAGTGGATATCCTATGCCTAAAATAATATCAACTAGGGAGTGGAGACCCTATGTTGGAAAGGAGACTAGGTAGTGGATATCCTATGCCTAAAATAATATCAACTAGGGAGTGGAGACCCTATGTTGGAAAGGAGACTAGGTAGTGGATATCCTATGCCTAAAATAATATCAACTAGGGAGTGGAGACCCTATGTTGGAAAGGAGACTAGGTAGTGGATATCCTATGCCTAAAATAATATCAACTAGGGAGTGGAGACCCTATGTTGGAAAGGAGACTAGGTAGTGGATATCCTATGCCTAAAATAATATCAACTAGGGAGTGGAGACCCTATGTTGGAAAGGAGACTAGGTAGTGGATATCCTATGCCTAAAATAATATCAACTAGGGAGTGGAGACCCTATGTTGGAAAGGAGACTAGGTAGTGGATATCCTATGCCTAAAATAATATCAACTAGGGAGTGGAGACCCTATGTTGGAAAGGAGACTAGGTAGTGGATATCCTATGCCTAAAATAATATCAACTAGGGAGTGGAGACCCTATGTTGGAAAGGAGACTAGGTAGTGGATATCCTATGCCTAAAATAATATCAACTAGGGAGTGGAGACCCTATGTTGGAAAGGAGACTAGGTAGTGGATATCCTATGCCTAAAATAATATCAACTAGGGAGTGGAGACCCTATGTTGGAAAGGAGACTAGGTAGTGGATATCCTATGCCTAAAATAATATCAACTAGGGAGTGGAGACCCTATGTTGGAAAGGAGACTAGGTAGTGGATATCCTATGCCTAAAATAATATCAACTAGGGAGTGGAGACCCTATGTTGGAAAGGAGACTAGGTAGTGGATATCCTATGCCTAAAATAATATCAACTAGGGAGTGGAGACCCTATGTTGGAAAGGAGACTAGGTAGTGGATATCCTATGCCTAAAATAATATCAACTAGGGAGTGGAGACCCTATGTTGGAAAGGAGACTAGGTAGTGGATATCCTATGCCTAAAATAATATCAACTAGGGAGTGGAGACCCTATGTTGGAAAGGAGACTAGGTAGTGGATATCCTATGCCTAAAATAATATCAACTAGGGAGTGGAGACCTTATGTTAGAAAGGAGACTAGGGAATGGAGACCCATTGTCTAAAATAATATCAACTAGGGAGTGGAGATCCTATGTTGGAAAAGAGACAAGGGAGTGGAGACCCTATGTCCAAAATAACATTAACTAGGGAGTAGAGACCCTACGTAGGAAAATCAACTAGGGAGTGGAGACACTATGTCTAAAACAACTTCAACTATGGAGTGGAGACCCTATGTTGGAAACGGCGATTAGGGAGTGGAGACCCTATGTCGAAAATAAAATCAACTAGGGAATGGAGACCCTATGTCGACAATAACACCAACTATGGAGTGGAGACCCTATGTTCGAGAGGAGACTAGGGAGTGGAGACCCTATGTCTAAAATAACATCAACTAGGGAGTGGAGACCCTATGTTGGAAAAGGAGACTAGGGAGTGGAGACCCTATTTATAAATAAAAATCAACTAGGGAGTGGAGACCCTATGTTGGAAAATCAACTAGGGAGTGGAGACCCTATGTTGGAAAATCAACTAGGGAGTGGAGACCCAATGTTGGAAAAGCGACTAGGGAATGGTGACCCTATGTCTAAAAATAAAATCAACTAGAGAGCGGAGACCCTATGTTGGAAAGGAGACGAGGGAGTGGAGACCCTATATTAGAAAGGAGACTAGGGAGTGGAGACCCTATGTCTTAAAAAATAAAAATCAACAAGGGAGTGTAGACCCTATGTTGGAAAAGGCGACTGGGGAGTGGAGACCCTATGTCTAAAAAATAAAAATCAAATAGGGGCTGGAGACCCTATGTTGGAAAATGCGACAAGGGAGCGGAGACCATATGTCTAAAAAATAAAATTCAGCTAGGAAGTGGAGACCCCATGTTGGAAAGGCGACTAGGGAGTGGAGACCCTATGTCTAAAATAAAATCAACTTGGGAGTGGAGATCCTATGTTGGCAAGACGAATAGGGAGTGGAGACCTTATGTATAAAATAACATCAACTAGTGAGTGGAGACCCTATGTTCGAGAGGAGACTAGGGAGTTGAGACCCTATGTCTAAAATAACATCAACTAGGGAGTGGAGAACCTATGTTTGAAAGGAAACTAGGAAGTGGATACCCTATGTCTAAAATAACATCAACTAGGGAGTTGAGTCCCTATGTTGGAAAGGAGACAAGGGAGTGGAGACCCTATGTTGGAAAGGAGACTAGGGAGTGGAGACCCTATGTCTAAAATAACATCAACTAGGGAGTGGAGACCCTATATTAGAAAGGAGACTAGGGAGTGGAGACCATATGTCTAAAATAACATCAACTTGGGAGTGGAGACCCTATATTGGAAAAGGCGACTGGGGAGTGGAGACCCTATGTCAAAAAATAAAAATGAACTAGGGATTGGAGACCCTATGTTGGAAAAGGCGACTAGGGAGTGGATACCCTATGTTGGAAAATAGACTATGGAGTAGAGACCCTATGTCTAAAATTACATCAACTATGGAGTGGAGACCCTATGTTGGAAAAGCGATTAGGGAGTGGAGACCCTATGTCTAAAATAACATCAACTAGGGAGTGGAGACCCTATATTGGAAAGGAGACTAGGGAGTGGAGACCCTATGTCTAAAATAACATCAACTAGGGAGTGGAGACCCTATATTGGAAAGGAGACTAGGGAGTGGAGACCCTATGTCTAATAGAATATAAACAAGGGAGTGTAGACCCTATGTTGGAAAAGGATACTACGGAGTATAGACCATACATATAAAAATAAAATCAATTAGGGAGTAGAGACCCTATGTTCGAAAGGCGACTAGGGAGTGGAGACCCTATGTGTAAAATAAAACCAACTACGGAGTGGGGACCCTATGTTGGAAAGGCGAATAGGGACAGGAGACCCTATGTCTAAAATAATATAAACTAGGGAGTGGAGACCCAATGTTGGAAAAGGAGACTAGGGAGTGTAGACCCTACGTCTAAAAATAAAATCAACTAGGGAGTAGAGACCCTATGTTGGAAAGGCGACTAGGGAGTGGAGACCCTATGTATAAAATAAAATCAATTAGGGAGTAGAGACCCTATGTTGGAGAAGAGACTAGGGAGTGGGGACCCTATGTCTAAAGTAACATCAACTAGGGAGTGGAGGCCCAATGTTGGAAAGGAGACTAGGGAGGAGAGGCCCTATGTCTAAAATTAAATCAACTAGGGAGTGGAGACCCTATGTTGGAAAAGATACTATGGAGTGGAGACTCTATATTTAAATAAAATCAACTAGTGAGTGGAGACCCTATGTTGGACAGGGCGACTAGGGAGTGGAAACTCTATGTCTAAAACAACTTCAACTATGGAGTGGAGACCCTATGTTGGAAATGGCGACTAGGGAGTGGAGACCCTATGTCGAAAATAAAATTAACTTGGGAGTGGAGACCAACAACAACAACAACCTAGTAAAATCCCACTAATGGGGTCTGGGGCGGATAGTGTGTATGCAGACCTTACCCCTACCCCGAAAGAGTAGAGAGGCTATTTCCGAAAGACCCTCGGCTAAAAAGACAAAAAGACAAAAGAGGCAAAAGGAGGCAAAAAAGGGAGACAATATTAGTATCACAACAACAATCATAGGACAAATAGGAACACCATCGAATCCAGAAGAAAGATGTAAAGTAAAGGAGACAATATTAGTAAATATTAGTATCACCACAATAGTCATAAGAAAAAATAGGAACCTCATGAAATCTAGAAGAAAGATGTAAAGCAAGAGCGATAGCTAGTAAATAGGACCTACATGGCTAGTCCCACCATGTTACGAAGTAAGGCACGACTCAACTACCTCCTAACCTACAACTCGTATACTCGACCTCCACATCTTCCTATCAAGTGTCATGTCCTCAGAAATCTGGAGCTTCGCCATATCCTGCCTGATCACCTCTCCCCAATACTTCTTAGGCCGCCCTCTACCTCTTCTCGTGCCCTCCATAGCAAGTTGTTCACACCTCCGTACCGGAGCATCTGGGCTTCTCCTCTGAACATGTCTGAACCATCTAAGCCTCGCTTCCCGCATCTTGTCATCAGTGGGAGCCACATGCACCTTCTCCTTAATATCATCATTCCTAATCTTATCTATCTTAGTGTGCCCGCACCTAGGGGGTGGAGACCCTTTGTTCGAGAGAAAACTAGGGAGTGGAGACCCTATGTCTAAAATAACATCAACTAGGGAGCAGAGACCCTATGTTTGAGAAGAGCCTAGGGAGTGGAGACCCTATGTCTAAAATAACATCAACTAGGTAGTGGGGACCCTATGTTTGAAAGAAGACTAGGAAATGGACACCCTATGTCTAAACTAACACCAACTAGGGAGTAGAGACCCTATGTTGGAAAGGCGACTAGGGAGTGGAGACCCTCTGTCTAAAAAAATAAAAATCAACTAGGGAGTGGAGATCCTATGTTGGAAAAGGCGACTGGGGAGTAGAGACCCTATATCTAAAAAATAAATATCAACTAGGGACTGGAGACCCTATGTTGGAAAATACGACAAGGGAGCGGAGACCCTATGTCTAAAAAATTAAAATCAACTAGGGAGAGGAGACCCTATGTTGCAAAAGGAAACTAGGGAGTGGTGACCTTATGTCTAAAGTGACATCAACTAGGGAGTGGAGACCCTATGTTGGAAAAGGTGACTAGGGAGTGAAGATCCTATGTCTAAAATAAAATCAACTAGGGAGTGGAGACCCTATGTTGGAAAAGAGACTATGTATTGGAGACCTTGTGTCTAACAAAATAAAAATCAACTAGGGAGTTGAGACCCTATATTGGAAAAGGCGACTGGGGAGTGGAGACCCTATGTCTAAAAAATAAAAATCAAATAGAGATTGGAGACCCTATGTTAGAAAAGGCGACTAGGGAGAGGAGATCCTATGTCAAAAATAAAATCAACAAGGGAGTGGAGACCCGATGTTGGAAAATAGACTATGGAGTGGAGACCCTATGTCTAAAATAACATCAACTATAGAGTGGAGACCCTATGTTGGAAAAAAGACCAGGGAGTGGAGACCCTATGTCTAAAATAAAATCACCTAGGGTGAGGAGACCCTATGTTGGAGAAGAGACTAGGGAGTGGAGACCCTATGTCTAAAATAATAACAACTAGGGAGTGGAAACCCTATGTTCGAAAAGGAGACTAAGGTGTGGAGACCCTATGTCTAAAAATGAAATCAACTAGGGAGTGGAGACCATATGTCTAAAATAATATAAACTAGGGAGTGGAGACCCGATGTTGGAAAAGGAGACTAAGGAGTGTAGACCCTACGTCTAAAACTAAAATCAACTAGGGAGTAGAGACCCTATGTTGGAAAGGTGACTAGGGAGTGGAGACCCCCATGTCTAAAATAAAATCAACTATGGAGCGGAGACCATATGTTGGAAAAGAGACTAAGGAGTGGAGACCCTATGTATAAAATAAAATCAACTAGGGAGTGGAGACCCTATGATGGAGAAGAGACTAGGGAGTGGGGACCCTATGTCTAAAGTAACATCAGCTAGGGAGTGGAGACCCTATGTTTAAAATAAAATCAACTAGAGAGTGGAGACCCTATGTTTAAAATAAAATCAACTAGAGAGTGGAGACCCTATGTTTAAAATAAAATCAACTAGAGAGTGGAGACCCTATGTTTAAAATAAAATCAACTAGAGAGTGGAGACCCTATGTTTAAAATAAAATCAACTAGGGAGTAGAGACCCTATGTTGGAAAGGTGACTAGGGAGTGGAGACCCTATGTCTAAAAAATTAAAAATCAACTAGGGAGTGGAGACCCTATGTCTAAAAAATAAAATTCAACTAGGAACTGGAGACCCTATGTTAGAAAATGCGACTTGGGAGTGTAGACCCTACGTCTAAAAATAAAATCAACTAGGGAGTAGAGACGCTATGTTGGAAAGGCGACTAGGGAGTAAAGACCCTATGTCTAAAATAAAATCAATTAGGGAGAAGAGACCCTATGTTGGAGAAGAGACTAGGGAGTGGGGACCTTATGTCTAAAGTAACATCAACTAGGGAATGGAGACCCTATGTTGGAAAAGCGACTAGGGAGGAGAGGCCCTGTGTCTAAAATTAAATCAACTAGGGAGTGGAGACCCTATGTTGGAAAAGATACTATGGAATGGAGACTCTAAATTTAAATAAAATCAACTAGTGAGTGGAGACCCTATGTTGGACAGGGCGACTAGGGAGTGGAGATCCTATGTCTAAAATACAATCAACTAGGGAGTGGAGACCCTTTGTCTAAAATAACATCAACTAGGGAGTGGAGACCCTATGTTCGAGAGGAGACTAGGAAGTGGAAACCCTATGTCTATAATAACATCAACTAGGGAGTGGAGACCCTATGTTGGAAAGGAGACTAGGGAGTGGATACCCTATGTCTAAAATAACATCAACTAGGGAGTTGAGGCCCTATGTTAGAAAGGATACTACGGAGTGGAGACCCTATGTCTAAAATAAAATATACTAGGGAGTGGAAACCCTATATTGGAAATGAGACTAGGGAGTGGAGACCCAATGTATAAAATAATATAAACAAGGGAGTGTAGACCCTATGTTGGAATAGGAGACTAGGGAGTGTAGACCCTACGTCTAAAAATAAAATCAACTAGGGAGTAGAGACCCTATGTTGGAAAGGTGACTAGGGAGTGGAGACCCCCATGTCTAAAATAAAATCAACTATGGAGCGGAGACCATATGTTGGAAAAGAGACTAAGGAGTGGAGACCCTATGTCTAAAATAAAATCAACTAGGGAGTGGAGACCCTATGATGGAGAAGAGACTAGGGAGTGGGGACCCTATGTCTAAAGTAACATCAGCTAGGGAGTGGAGACCCTATGTTGGAAATGAGACAAGGGAGTGGAGGCCCTATGTCTAAAATAAAATCAACTAGAGAGTGGAGACCCTATGTTGGAAAAGAGACTATGGAGTGGAGACCCTATGTTTAAAATAAAATCAACTAGGGAGTAGAGACCCTATGTTGGACAGGGCGTCTAGGGAGTGGAGATCCTATGTCTAAAATAAAATCAACTAGGGAGTGGAGACCCTATGTTGGAAAAGCGACTAGGGAGTGGAGACCCTATGTTTAAAAAAATAAAAATCAACTAGGGAGTGGAGACCCTATGTCTAAAAAATAAAATTCAACTAGGGACTGGAGACCCTATGTTAGAAAATGCGACTTGGGAGTGTAGACCCTACGTCTAAAAATAAAATCAACTAGGGAGTAGAGACGCTATGTTGGAAAGGCGACTAGGGAGTAAAGACCCTATGTCTAAAATAAAATCAATTAGGGAGTAGAGACCCTATGTTGGAGAAGAGACTAGGGAGTGGGGACCTTATGTCTAAAGTAACATCAACTAGGGAATGGAGACCCTATGTTGGAAAAGCGACTAGGGAGGAGAGGCCCTGTGTCTAAAATTAAATCAACTAGGGAGTGGAGACCCTATGTTGGAAAAGATACTATGGAATGGAGACTCTAAATTTAAATAAAATCAACTAGTGAGTGGAGACCCTATGTTGGACAGGGCGACTAGGGAGTGGAGATCCTATGTCTAAAATACAATCAACTAGGGAGTGGAGACCCTTTGTCTAAAATAACATCAACTAGGGAGTGGAGACCCTATGTTCGAGAGGAGACTAGGAAGTGGAAACCCTATGTCTATAATAACATCAACTAGGGAGTGGAGACCCTATGTTGGAAAGGAGACTAGGGAGTGGATACCCTATGTCTAAAATAACATCAACTAGGGAGTTGAGGCCCTATGTTAGAAAGGATACTACGGAGTGGAGACCCTATGTCTAAAATAAAATATACTAGGGAGTGGAAACCCTATATTGGAAATGAGACTAGGGAGTGGAGACCCAATGTATAAAATAATATAAACAAGGGAGTGTAGACCCTATGTTGGAATAGGAGACTAGGGAGTAGAGACCCTATGTTAAAATAAAATCAACTAGGGAGTAGAGACCCTATGTTGGAAAGGCGACTAGGCAGTGGACACCCTATATGTAAAATACAATCAACTATGGAGTGGGGACCCTATGTTGGAAGGGTGAATAGGGAGTGGAGACCCTATGTCTAAAATAATATAAACTTGGGAGTGGAGACCCTATGTTGCAAAATGAGACTAGGGAGTGCAGACCCTACGTCTAAAAATAAACTCAACTATGGAGTACAGACCCTATGTTGGAAAGGCGACTAGGGAGTAGAGACCCTATGTCTAAAATAAATTCAATTAGGGAGTAGAGACCCTATGTTGGAGAAGAGACTAGGGAGTGGGGACCTTATGTCTAAAGTAACATCAACTAGGGAATGGAGACCCTATGTTGGAAAAGCGACTAGGGAGGAGAGGCCCTGTGTCTAAAATTAAATCAACTAGGGAGTGGAGACCCTATGTTGGAAAAGATACTATGGAATGGAGACTCTAAATTTAAATAAAATCAACTAGTGAGTGGAGACCCTATGTTGGAAAAAAGACCAGGGAGTGGAGACCCTATGTCTAAAATAAAATTAACTAGGGTGAGGAGACCCTATGTTGGAGAAGAGACTAGGGAGTGGAGACCCTATGTCTAAAATAATAACAACTAGGGAGTGGAAACCCTATGTTCGAAAAGGAGACTAAGGTGTGGAGACCCTATGTCTAAAAATGAAATCAACTAGGGAGTGGAGACCAAATGTCTAAAATAATATAAACTAAGGAGTGGAGACCCGATGTTGGAAAAGGAGACTAAGGAGTGTAGACCCTACGTCTAAAAATAAAATCAACTAGGGAGTAAAGACCCTATGTTGGAAAGGTCACTAGGGAGTGGAGACCCCCATGTCTAAAATAAAATCAACTATGGAGCGGAGACCATATGTTGGAAAAGAGATTAAGGAGTGGAGACCCTATGTCNCAATGTATAAAATAATATAAACAAGGGAGTGTAGACCCTATGTTGGAATAGGAGACTAGGGAGTGTACACCATACGTCTAAAAATAAAATCAACTAGGGAGTAGAGACCCTATGTTGGAAAGGCGACTAGGCAGTGGAGACCCTATATGTAAAATACAATCAACTATGGAGTGGGGACCCTATGTTGGAAGGGCGAATAGGGAGTGGAGACCCTATGTCTAAAATAATATAAACTTGGGAGTGGAGACCCTATGTTGCAAAATGAGACTAGGGAGTGCAGACCCTACGTCTAAAAATAAACTCAACTATGGAGTACAGACCCTATGTTGGAAAGGCGACTAGGGAGTAGAGACCCTATGTCTAAAATAAATTCAATTAGGGAGTAGAGACCCTATGTTGGAGAAGAGACTAGGGAGTGGGGAGGCCCTATGTCTAAAATTAAATCAACTAGGGAGTGGAGACCCAATGTTGTAAAAGAGACTATGGAATGGAGACTCTATGTTTAAAATAAAATCAACTAGGGAGTGGAGACCCTATGTT
>AWOL01S0012026.1:62951-81940 GCA_000715115.1 Nicotiana otophora | reverse complement strand
GGAGTGGAGACCCTATTTTGGAAAAGAGACTAAGGAGTGGAGACCCTATGTCTAAAATAATATAAACTAGGGAGTGAAGACTCTATGTTGGAAAAGGAGACTAGGGAGTGTAGACCCTACGTCTAAAAATAAAATAAACTAGGGAGTAGAGACCCTATGTTGGAAAGGTGACTAGGGAGTGGAGACCCTATGTCTAAAATAAAATCAACTAGGGAGTGGAGACCCTATGTTGGAAAGGCGAATAGGGAGTGGAGACCCTATGTCTAAAATAATATCAACTATGGAGTGGAGACCCTATGTTCGAGAAGAGACTAGGGAGTGGAGACCCTATGTCTAAAATAATATCAACTAGCGAGTGGAGACCCTATGTCTAAAATAATATCAACTAGCGAGTGGAGACCCTATGTTCTAAAATTACATCAACTAGGGAGTGGAGACCCTATGTTGGAAAAGGAGACTAGGGAGTGGAGACCCTATGTCTAAAATAAAATCAACTTGGGAGTGGAGACCCTATGTTGGAAAAGCGACTAGGGAGTGGAGACCCTATGTCTAAAAAAAGAATAATTAATTTGTTGGCATGTTCCCAATAAACATGTAAGCTAGCTCTCCTTTATAAATTAATATAAGTTCAAATGACTTCCATAATACCTACGACATTCACAATAACCTTCCTAATTCAATAGCTTCACAAATAATCTCAAAGCAGTTTAGCAAAATTAACTCATGAACATCGTAACTTGCTTTAGGCGTGATTAATTTTAAATTATCGTGACTATGGGTACAACTCCCATGGCATAGTCATGATACATAACCCCAAATTCGTGTGCGCGTGTCACGTGACTCGACCTTATAACTTCAAATCAATTAATAATAATAAACATGTTGCAAGTCACAGGTACATTTCACGTGGTGCGGTTTGCAATGTGTACAAAAATAACGATTGCGCAACATCGCGATTTGTTCAAATAAATTCCATAAATATTAAATGCGGTTAAAATGTAAAAATGCACAATAAGTTTTAAATGTATAATAAATCAGAAAAATAGGCCAATTGTTAATTGTTAAGTGACCGTGCTAAAACCACGGAACTCGGGAGTGCCTCACACCTTCTCCCGGATTAACAGAATTCCTTACCCGGTCTTCTGTGTTCGCGGACCATAAAAATAGAGTCAATTTCCTAGATTTGGGATTTTAAAATAAACCGGTGACTGGGGAAACCATAACAATTATTCCAAGTGGTGACTCTAAAATTAAATAAATAATCCCATTTCGAATAATGTCACTTTAATTGGAAAAACTCCCATATCCCCTATCCCGGAGGTGTGACAGCTCTGGCGACTCTGCTGGGGATACGAACCCAGAATCTCTGGTTCAGGGTTCTGAATTCGTGCTTAGAATAACTGTTATATTTGGTTTTTATTTATTATCTGATTTTTTACGTATTTGAGCCTAATATGCTAAATGCCGCTTTTTACAGCTTTGATATTGTTTGAACTGTATATAAAAATATTGCGAAACCCTTCTTCTCTATGAGTTTTCTAAATCTTCTGGGAAGTGCACGTTGGCGTGACTTCTTTTCTGTTAGTGTCATACCCTAATTTAGAACGAGGACCGGATCAGTTACAAAGCCGGATGGCCTTTTGGTTACCGGTACGTTGCCCCCCTCGACTCGAGTTGTCCGCTCGAGTAAGCCAGGTCTAGAACAATACACCCATGTTTTAAACTTAGAATGACATAGCCTCATGCCGGATCCCTAGTAGGTACGTTTGTTTGCATCACGTGCATTTGACTTTAGGAACTCAACACACGGGTTGGGTCCGTCTAGGACAGGTGTACCCAATTTAAAAGACCACCATGATGCATTTTACGTGCTACTTGTGCATTTGTTTATTTCAGCTTGCATGTTGATCGACTTCTAGAATAAGGAAAGAAAGTCAAGAAAAATCAAGACTGAGGTAGGAGAGAAAAACACCCGGTTCTGAAAATCCAGGTATTTGCAAAGTCTCGAAACGCTGCCGAAATTTTGAAAAAAATAAAAGAGAAAAAGAAACATCATTACAAAATAAGCCAGATGTGTCAACACTGACCGAACTACGCGGGTCTGATTCTCACCGGATGTGAGATACGTAGGTAAACCTCATCGGTTCTGGCCCCCAATTTTCAAAAATCTAAAAAAGATATTTTTCTTTAATTCCTTCTTTAGAAGTTCTTCTTTGAGACGTCAAATCCAAAAATCCAGAAATATTTTCTTCCTTTTAAAAAAAAGAGTCTTTCTCCCAAAATTCAAAAAACAAAAAAATCAAAATCCAAAAAATATTTTCTTTCTTCTTTAGAAGTCTTTCTTTCACCAATTCTTAAAAATAAAAAAAATCGAAATCGAAAAAAAAAATTGAAAATATTTTCGTTGCTATGAGATTTTGTCGGATTATTTGTATATGAGTAAAGAAAGAGTTAGTTTATCTATTTTATTTCTGATCTTCCGAACTACGCAAGATATTATTCATACGGCGTCATGATACGTAGGCAATCCCCATCGGATTCGATCATAGCCATTAAATAAACTCAGTGAAAAAAAAAGAAAAGAAAAGAAAAGAAAAGAGTGACAAAAAAAAACATAGAAAACAAAGAGCGAAAAATCCAAAAAGAGAACTCTGTGTCCAGTTTGAAAAGAAAACCACGAAAAGTTTCCGTGAATATTCTGTCAGATGGCGTGAGCAAGCTGCCAGGGTAAAGCCTCCAATGGATGAAGCAGAAATGATTACGGTCTTCCTACAGGCCTAAGAGGCGGACTACATCCAGAACATGATGTCCGCTATGGGTAATCCATTCGCTGAGGTATCAAAATTGGGGAGATGGTCGAAAATGGTTTAAAAATAGGCCGAGTCTTGAGTCATGCTGCCTTTAAGGCCACATCATAGGCAGTTCAAAATAGTTCAGGGGGTTTGATGAACAGAAACGAGAGAGAAGAGGGAGCCATGATGGCTTATAGCTCGAGGGGGGCCACAAGTCATTCAACCAATCATATATGCTTCCTAAGGTCCTATAACACTATTATCCCCATCAAGATGCTGCTTATGCCGTGACACCGCCTCGTTATGCAGTGATGAACGCGCGACAGTACACGCGGCCACAACATTATACACAAAATCGAGCTCCACCTCCTAGAAATGCCCATCCTTACCAAGCTCCGTATAATCTCCAACCAAACGTTCCCCAGTACAATCCTCGCCCAAGAGATCCCCTCAGAATGAATCAGTTCACCCCTACTAGTGAATCATATTCAAGTTTGTTTCAAAAGCTAATCGGTCTAGGTCTGCTGCAGCTAGTGGCCCCTAACCGGCCAAATCCTGAATCCTCCTCGCACCAAGCTGATGCTAGATGTGAATACCACTCTGGAGCAGTGGGACATGATACAAAGGATTGTTTGGCCCTCAAAAGGGCAGTTGAAGAATTGATGATCCAGCATTGAAAGCCACAATAGCCATTATCGTGACAGAAGAGAGACCTAAAAACGGGCACCAAACCTGAGAGTTCCCTGTCAGACGGGAGTTTCGGTAGCCAGTCTTGCTATCTTTTCTGCGTCCGAATTATTTCAGGGTGTGATCCGGATGTTTTACTTTGTTGTCTTACTTTCTGATGTAAACCCTTCCATCTTTAAAAGTCAAAAAAAAGAAAAAAATCAAAATAAAATGAAATTAATATTTCATTGTCCAAGAATGTCTCTTTTCTTAATCTTGTCACTTTTCTTATTATCTTTTCAGTTATATTAATGCAGATTTCAATAACATGATATGCTTGCGAACTTTATGCCAAAATCCTAAAATGCTTTCAGACCTCGAAATAATGAATCAAGAAGTAGAATGTGTTGAAGATAAGGTTTGTGAGAAAATAAACAAAGAATTGGAACAGTAGGCCTAGGCCAAGTCCGAATGAAATCGGAAGAAGTTGAAATTCCTTCTCTTCGAATCATTGTTGAAGCCGAGATTAAGGATAAAGATTGGGTCCAGAACCGATTGGAATAATTGACATTGATTAATGAAAAATGATTGACTATAGTTTGCCACGGGCAGTTGTACCAATAAAGAATGGCTCATATCTACAACAAGAAAGTGAGACCCAGAAAATTTGAAGTGGGGCAACTCATTCTCAGACGTATTCTCCCGTATCATAAAGAAGTCAAAGGAAAAATTGCTCCTAATTGAAAACTCCATACATTATAAGAAGAATGTTGCTGAAGGGAGTGCTGTATTAGGGAGACATCGAAGGAAATGATCCCGAGATAGTTATTAATGTAGATGCAGTCAAAACGTATTACGTTTGACTACTTTCACAGCTTTAACATGTTCCGATTGGGATGACGAAGGCCTTCTTTCTCGCTATCCAAATACTACCAACCCTTTGCCAACCCTTTGAGCCAGTTACCTTTCTTTGATTACCCTCTTTGGATCCTGAAGGTGTTATTGAAAAAGAAGAAGAAGAAAAAAAGTAAAAAAAGGGAAAAAGAAAAAAAAAGAAAAAAAAAAGGAAAGAAGCAAAAGAAAACAAAACAGAAGAAAAACAAAACAAAAATCAAAAACAAAGTTGCTTGAACTATGTTCGACTTGATTCCGAAAGGATACGTAGGCAGCCTCCCTCTGGGGTTCAGTCACTCCAAAACAAAAATTCACATTCCCCTAAAAGTATAACCTAGGGCAGGTGTTATAATGGTTCGGCAACGGTTTTGCCTGAAAGGTTTCGAAGTTGTAATTCAATCCAATTTCTTTTACCCAAATCCTTTTCAACTCCTTCCGACCAAATCGGCAAATATGTTCAAATTGGAGGGTACAGTTACTTGGATCTAAGACGACTAAAATGAGAGAAATTAAATGAGAGACTCTTATTGGTGAAAACCCTTACGGGCACCGTAAGGTGATGGTAAGCAGAGAAATTAAAAATAAGAGAGTCTTGTTAGTGAAAACTCACAAAGAGCACTATTAGGCGATGGTGAGAAGAGAAATGAGAGAGGTCAACTGGTGAAAACCCGAAAAGGGAGCCACTGATCGAAAGGAGGATCCTCACAACTAATGACATCATCATGACCCTGAGCAAGGTTCCTCGATTTCAAGGTAAAGGTTGTGGTGAATTTCTGAGAGTCGGACAGTTTACACAGGCAGGTATCCAGTCCAAAAGGCATATCATGTTCATTGAAGTCGGCATGTACTTCAGATAAGTCCTTCTTTTCCTTTCCCCGAAAGGGATACCTTATATTTCAAACTCAATCTTCATTCCATTGTTTGTTTTTCTTTGAATCCCTTTTGGTCTAACTCCGTTCCAAAACTAAATAAAAGAAGGGATGGCAAGACTGATTTACAGGGCTCTCATTTGATGCAAGCTAACATGTAAAAAAAGGCACTCAACCTCGGCAGGGGAATCAAGTCGACCCCGACTAGCCGTGGCAGTTGATGCTTCGAAATCAAAAGCTCTTGGAAAGAGGAAATCAAATTGATAGTGCCTATAAGGGCAAAATAAAGTTGAAAAGGTTAAGTCCCACGCGACCAGCCGTCCTGTGAAAGTTTGAAAAGTCAAAGGCTCTCTGGGGCCAGGAATGCAAGTGGTATTTAGGAAACAACTAGTGGCAGGTTGAAATCATCATCAAAAGAAGATGGGCCAAGATCAAGTGGTTGAAACACTCAAGGCCGCAAAACTAACCACCGTTTCAAATTAACAATTGTTCTTTGTTTGAAAAACAGGAAACAAGTGAAATCCAAAAGCAACCTTGAAAGAAGCAGGTGCAGAACTCCAAAAGAACAACTAAAAAAACAAGAAGAATAAAACAAAAAGAAAAAAAAGAAACTGGGCGGGAGCTAGAAACAACTCTGTTGCAGTAATAACTCAAAAGGGGAAGTCTGCTTCAAATTCTATCACACATTTACTTATTCTCTAAAGGGTCTCCACTCCCTAGTTGATTTTATTTTAGACATAGGGTCTCCACTCCCTAGTCTCCTTTCCAACATAGGGTCTCCACTCCCTAGTTGATTTTATTTTTAGACATAGGGTCTTCACTCCTTAGTCTCCTTTTGCAACATAGGGTCTCCACTCCCTAGTTGATATTATTTTAGACATATGGTCTCCACTCCTTAAAATTAAATTGCAAACAAATCATATGACCCACTTAGCAATTAATTATAAACTAACCAAACTAAACTAAGACAGAATACAACTTAATAAACCTCGAACAACTAATCAGAGATATTATGCAAATAATCAAACTTATTAGCATTTATATCAATGTAATCTAGCAGACTCTATTCTAACAAATAAACATCCAACATGATAAATTCAAATAGAAGTTTAAAGAGAGGATGAACCTTTATTGCTAAAATTTTCAGCAGGCACAGTGAAAGAGAAGCTCCAAAACAGCAAAAATCCAAAACCAGCGCTTAACCAGAACCTCAAACGACGGAACTCTAATGCGACTTCACTTCGGTGTTGGCTTTTGACAGTATGTTTTGGTGCTGATTTTGGGTGCTTTTGTCACGACCCAAACTCACCTATAGGTCGTGATGACGCCCAACATCCCAACTAGGCCAGCCAACTAATAATTTAAACATATATTCATTTCTTTAAAAATTATCTGAATAATCAAACTCTTCAAAATTTCAAAACTTAAGAAGATCTGAGAAAATAAGATAAATTAAATCCCAAATAAAATAATTAAATTCACAATTCTACTAGTGTATGTGCCAAGACCCGGTGTCATAAGTATATAAGCATTTAATAGATTATAAGCAGACAGAATACAAATACAAGAGGAGACTCAAGGGCTGCAGAACGACTCAAGAAGAAGCTCACCACTAAGGCTCGGGATATCTGGGGTATGCTCCGGTAGGTCCTCCGATAGTACCTGTCTCAAATCCTGCACAAAGAGTGCAGCAAGCGTAGCATGAGTACGTAAATAATGTGTACCTAGTAAGTATCAAGCATAATCTCGAAGTAGTGACGAGAGGTCGACTTTGACACTCACTATGGGTCAATAATATTACAATAGAAATATTTAATTAAACATGATTTTTAGGTGAACAACGATAATTTTCTAAACAAGCATAAATAAATAAACTCCTTAAATTTCAATTATTTCCAATTTAACAATTTAGCTTCGCAAGATGCAATCACATTAACAAGGTATCATGTAATTTTTATTATTAGGCACGATTTATGTCGAGGTCGTACACCCCGATTCAGAGTGTCATGTACACTATCGAGGGACGTGCGGTGCGATTGTAATGACCTGACTTATCGTTTTAAGAATTAATACCCCGTTCAGTGACTTAAGGTCTCGAGCAGCTTTGCAATATGTATTATGACCCGCGAGTGTGGTCGAGTTTGATTTTCGGAAGATTCGAAATTTAATTAAAAGAACAATTCTTATTTAGAAGCTTAAATGGAAAGAGTTGACCGGAGAGTTGACTTTTGAGCAAACGACTCCGGAATGGAATTTTGATGATGTCAATAGCTTCATATGGTGATTTCGGACTTAGGAGCGTGTCCGAACAATTATTTGAAAGTCCGTAGGACAATTCGACGCATTTTGGCGAAAGTTAAAAAATAGAAGATTTTGGAAAATCCTACCGAAGGATGAATTTTTTATAACGAGTTCGGATTTCGATTTCGGAAATGGAAATAGCTCCATTACGTCAATTATGACTTGCGTGCAAAATTTGAAGTCATTCCGGATTGATTTGATACGTTTCAGAACAAAATATAGATGTTGGAAGATGTGAAAACTTATAATTCGATTCGATGCGTGATTCATAATTTAGGCGTTGTTTGACGTGGTTTGAAGCCTCGACTAAGTTCGTATTGTATTTTGGGACATGTTGGTATAATTGGTTGAGGTCCCGGGGGCCTCGAGCGAGTTTCGAATGGTTAAACGGACCAAAATTGTGCTTGAAGGAATTCTGGAATTTTTCCAGTTCTGGTACCATCGCACCTGCGATGGAAATGGTCACAGGTGCGAGACCTCAAAAGCGACAAAATGGTCGCAGATGCAGCCTAGAGTGAGAAGGGCAAAGGTCGCAGGTGCGATACATTTTCCGCACCTGCGTGGGCGCAGAAGCGGAAGCTCTTCCGCAGGTGAGAGGGCAGTGTCACTGGGCATCACAGAAGAGAGCTCGCAGGTGTGACTAAAATTTCCGCAGGTGCGAAACTGAGTAGAAACATAAGAATTGAACTTGGTCATTTTTGGCATTTCGTTTTGGAATTTTTGGAGCTACAATTTGGGCGATTCTGGAGGGATTCTTCACAAGCTTGGTTGGGGTAAGTGTTCTATATCCTAAAGTGATTATATTTCATGAATCTATGATTATATTCATCGTTTAATTCGGATTTAAATGGAAAAAATCAAGATTATTACAAAATCTTCCAAAAACGAAAAATTTAAGATTTGGAGGTGGAGTTGTTATTGGAATTCGATAAAATTAGTATGGTTGAACTCGTATCGGAATGGGTATTTGGATTTCATGAAAATTATGTCGGGTTCCGAGGGGCGAGCCTTGCGTTGACTTTTGTTGACATTTTGGAATAAAATTTTAAGTCGACGTATTATTATCCGGAATTATTTCCGATAAATTTTAATGAAGTTGTACAAATAATTTGGATAGATTTGAGTTATCCTGAGGTCAATTCAAGCAAGAAGGCTATTTTGGAATATCCGCCTAACTTAAAAAAGGTAAGTGTCTTGCTTAACCTCGAGTGGGGGAATTACCCCTTAGGCATCGAGTCTTATGTGCCATTTGTGATATGTGAAAAGCCGAGTACGCGAGGTGACGAGTACGTACTCGGGTTTATATGTGCAAAATTTATTGAGTTAAAGTCTTGGGAATATTGTGTAGTAAATTGAATAATTGTTGGCATATATTTAATTATCTATTTTCCATACCTCAAATCACATTTATTGAATTTGTTTTTATATGACAATTTGATGTAATTACTACTTATACATTTATGTGAATTCCGTGAGTTTGATAGTTGATATTCTTGGAATTTAATTTTCATTATGAATTTTCTCTATGCAAATAATTAATTAAGCAAGCTTAAGAAGATGTGCTAATATAATTATCTAAATTTGGATTAATGAAAGCTTTGCTTTCTGCTGAATAATTTCTATCTCTGTTGATTGTTTTTGTGGTGTTATACACATTGTGTGGAGTCTTCGGCTATTTATTGTGAAATTAATTGACTTGGTTGTATCTTTGGAATTTTCGTAGTGGCCATTGGGCAAATTGTGATATAAATTGATTTTGTTATGTGCCGTGATAATTTCCCGTGTAAATTATTGTGTTGTGTGAGTTATTATTTTAAGGAGATAAGGGTGGCATTTCACCGTTGATATTATGTGGGTATAAGGGTGGCATTTCACTATTGTTGTGTTTGTTGGAATATTGTCTGGACGGAGCGATAAGGGCGGTTATAGGAGCGATAAGGGTGGCAATAAGAGCGATAAGGGTGGCTATTGGTATTGTCAGGGCTGAGGGATAAGGGTGGCTATAGGAGAGATAAGGGTGGCTATTGTCAGGGATGGTATGAGATGATGAGGAGTGGTTGCATTGATGATTTTATTGTGATGTTGTGATTTTCCTTGTGTTTATTTTTATAACTTGCGCAATTTGTCTTGTTGTTGATAAATTGATAATAATCTGATTTATGTTGAAATTGGGAGCATATGGCTATTGCCAGGCGGATTATAAAATAAAATATGGGCACAAGATGTCGTGAGTAGATAATGAGGATATTGGCATGGGAATTATCCGTGCAGTTGTGATATGAAATGAGGACATGAGGTGCCAGAAAAAAATAATGATTCAATTATGGGCACAAAGTGCCGTGAAAATATGAAAAATGGGTTGAGACCCGTGTTTATGAAAAATATAAAAATGGGTTGAGACCCGTGGATGAATGATTATGAAATGAAGTGTCACATAGTGACTTTTAATTGAAGGAATTATATTCAAAATATTTAATTGGAAGAATCTTTATGCAAAAAGATTTATTGGAAAGGATTACATTCGAAAGATATTTATTTAAAGAAATTATATCTGAGAAAAATTTATTCATAGGAAGTATATTTGAAAAATATTTATTTGAAGAAATTATATTTGAAAAATAGTTATTTGGAAGAATTTTATGTGAAAGATATTTATTTGAAGGATTTGATTTAATTGGTTGTAATTGTAATTATTAATTGTTGAGCGATATTAATGGTGTTCTTATTGTCTGCTGTGCATATCACTGGTTGTTTTATGTTGCCCTTATTGTTACTTGTTTCCTATTATTTTGTATATTATGTTGCACAGGCTATTAGACTAGTGAGTGTCTTGACTGTACCTCGTCTCTACTCCACTGAGGTTAGTCTTGATACTTACTGGGTACCGACCATGGTGTACTCATACTACACTTCTGCATATTTTTGTGCAGAGCCAGGTATTAGAGATATCGGACTTGAGCAGAGTTAAAGCGGGATCGTAAGGATTCAAGGTAGAGCTGCTTGGTCATCGCAGTCCCTTAGAGTCTTTTCATTTCATTGTACTGTTAAATTTTAATCAAACAGTATTGTATATTCGGTCCTCGTGATCATTTCATGTATTCAGTTAGAGTTCGTGACTCAGTACGACCAGTCTTGGGAGGTTGTTATATTTGTTCCGCTGTTAGTTTTGATTACTTATTTAATTCAAAAAAATGGCTTCAAAATGTAAATAAAATCGGCTTAGGTGGGAGTTTGAGTCGTAACACTTGTTATCAGAGCTATAGGTTCATAGGTTCTACGAGTCATGAATGAGTCTAGTAGAGTCTTGCGGATCGGTACGAAAACGTCTGTACTTATCTTCGAGAGGCTACAGAACTGTTAGGAAATTTCCACTTCTTTCATTCCTGTCGTGCGGATTTGTTGAATGTAGAATTTGAGCCTTTGTATCTCTATTCTCTCACAGATAGTGAGAACACGTGCTACCGGGTTAGCTGAGCAGGCATCCGCACATACTACTAGGGCTGCAAGAGGCCAGGGCCGAGGTAGAGGCTGAGGCAGAGGTCAAGGAAGGGCAAGTACCGCGACTGGAATACCTATCAGGGAAACAGTTGAGGAGCCGCCAGTAGCTCCAGTTGGGGAACAGGTACCAAAAGCACCTGTTGTTACCCCCGGACTTCAAGAGGCTTTGGCACAGTTCCTCAGTATGTTTGGTACATTAAGCCAGGCGGGATTGATCTCTATTGCACCAAATATTCCGCAGATTGGGGGAGTAGCTCAGACTCCTACCATAACTCCAGAGAAGCAGGTTCACGTTGGTCAGGCTCCGGGTGCAATACAGGTACAACCTGTTATTCCGGTTCGGCCTGACGTCAGGCCAGAGGCATCAGAAGAAGAACAAAAGAGACTTGAAAGTTTTAAGAGGTATATTCCACCTACTTTCAGTGGCACAACTACAGAGGATGCCCGAGGATTTCTAGAAAATTATCACCATATTCTCCACACCATGAGTATTGTAGAAGTGAGCGGAGTTGCCTTTACTACATTTCAACTATCAGGCGAAGCGTATCAGTGGTGGAAAATCTATGAAGAAGGTAGACCAGTCGTTGCAACACCACCAACTTGGGCTCAATTTTCAGAAATGTTCTTGAAAGAATTTGTTCCCCAGACTCTCCGAGATACGTAGCGCACAGAGTTTGAACAGTTGCGTCAAGGCACTATGACAGTGTCGTAATATGCTATCAGGTTCAGTGAGTTAGCCCGTCATGCACCTATCTTAGTTCATACAGTTAGAGAACGGGTCTACAGATTCATTGAGGGGCTCGATTATGATATTAAAATATGCATGGCTCGAGAGTTGCAAACTGATACTCCATTTCAACAAGTAGTGGAGGTTGCAAGGAAGATTTAGGGTGTTTTAGGCGAGGAAAGGGAGTCTAAGGAGGCCAAAAGGTCTCGAAGATCTGGAGGGTTCAGTAAATTTTACTCTTCATCTAGGACCCATTATAGCGGAGGCTCGAGCAGTCGGCCAACTCAGTCCGCACATCAGATTACTTGGAGTGCTCCAATAAGTTCTTACAATGCTCCACCGGCACGGGATTCCTATAATTGTTATTCTAGTTATCCGGTACATAATCAGTATAAGCAACCACGACCTTAGAGGGGCTGTTATGAGTGTGGTGACACTAGGCACATTATGAGAGATTGTCCTAGACTTGGGAGGGGTGGATTTCATCATAACACTCCAACTACAAGCGTTATTCCAGTTGATACTCCACGTGCACAGTCAGCTAGAGGTGGAGGACAGGCGGGTAGTGGGCGCCTAAGAGGTGAAGGCCCGACCCGTTGATATAATTGCTATGATGTGGCTGAGGCCGATACACCAGATGGTGTCGTTACAGGTATGATCCTGATCCTGTTATAAAAGGATATTTTCCTTTAATTTGATTCGGTTCTGAATATTGAGGTGAGACCTCCTATTATGCTCCGCTTATGGGTGAGCTTCATAATTTTTGTGACCCACTTATATGTTATCCCTGTTGGGAGAATTGAGGACGTGAGCTCGTGTCTATCATTTTTATTTTTGTGCACCATTGAGGGCTATAAGTCCAAAAGTAATTTTTATCATTTTATCACAGTGGGTTTAATGTGTTTCGAAATAATTGATTCCAATTTTTATGAATTATATGCCCTACCGGTATGAGGGTTCATTATGTGTTATGAAAAAAAAGAAAAAAAACTATTTACGAAATATATTGAAAAGAAGAAAGAAAGGAAATTGAAATTTCAGTTGGCACAATGTGCAAAAATACTTGCGATTCGGAGTTAAGGACGAGATCCTCGCATTTTTATACGATATGAAATATTTAAACCGAGCTACAAGCCGTGGTGGCAGTTATATAAGGACGATGTCCTTGCGGTGAAATATTTATGAGTTAAATTCTCCCTTTGTAAAGTTTAAATTGTACTATAGTACTAATAGGGAGTCATGCCTGATAGGCTTATGTGATAATTCTTGTATATTTTCTGTGCATATTCAGCCATTTTCGTGCTGTAGATATTGATTTCTAACCTATGAGATGAGTGCCCAGGTGGCGTTAAATGTGACTCATTAATCCGAGTAAGTAATCATGAGGTCTTCATGCCTCACATTCTGTTGTCAGTGTTGTGAAAATTCGAAATGAGGTGGTGTTTAATATGAGATTAATTATGAACAGCTTTTAAGACCAGAGATGTGGTGATGAGCATACATATGATGTGCTTCATTTCCTGATATCATTATGATAATGCAGTGCTTGTGATGCTGAGATTGGTGTTATTGATATATACCTTGTCGTATTGTGTTGGGTTGTGGATGTGTTGTTAGGAGTTGTTTTGGTGTTACTCTGGCAGGTGGATAGGCCCAATTACAGGGGAGACTCTGCCGAAATTTCTGAAAAATTTGGGAGTTAGTAAAATTTGGAGGATTGAGATTTGCAAAGGAAGAGATAAGCTATGTTATGTGTTTGAGGGCGAATGATCCTAAGCGGGGGGAGAATGTAACAACCCAGAAAAATTTGAAGTACTTCAACACTATCAAGAAAGATGATGTGTGTGTAGGCACAGGTTGCTATAGCCAGTTGAGACTAATATCGTGCGTTGTTGTTAAAATCAGGCCTTTTTGAAAATATTTGGAGTGTAAGAAATTGGTCTTAAAGTTTACAAATATGGATAAAAAAAATATCAAATGAGATGGTGTTGTCAGGCTTATCTCAAATGCGGTAACGTGGGATCAACCGTGAGTATAAGTGTAAAAGTAAAAAAACATCAATTTGGTAACCTCAGAATAATTCTTAGAACGTTCGAGGACGAACGTTTGTTTAAGAGGTGGAGAATGTAACGACCCGTCTTGTCGTTTTAAGAATTAATGCCTCGTTCAGTGACTTAAGATCTCGAGCAGCTTCGCAATATGTATTATGACCCGTGGGTGTGGTCGACTTTGATTTTCGGAAGATTCGGAATTTAATTAAAAGAACAATTCTTATTTAGAAGCTTAAATGGAAAGAGTTGACCGGAGAGTTGACTTTTGAGCAAATGACTCCGTAATGGGATTTTGATGATGTCAATAGCTTTGTATGGTGATTTTGGACTTAGAAGCGTATCCGGACAATTATTTGGAAGTCCGTAGGACAATTTGACGCATTTTGGCGAAAGTTGAAAAATAGAAGATTTTGAAAAATCCTACCGAAGGATGAATTTTTTATAACAAGGTCGGATTTCGATTCCGGAAATTAGAATAGCTCCATTACGTCAATTATGACTTGCGTGCAAAATTTGAAGTCATTCCGGATTAATTTGATACGCTTCGGCGCAAAATATAGAAGTTGGAAGATGTAAAAACTTTTAATTCGATTCGATGCGCGATTCGTAATTTAGGCATTGTTTGACGTGGTTTGAAGCCTCGACTAAGTTCGTATTGTATTTTGGGACATGTTGGTATAATTGGTTGAGGTCCCGGGGGCCTCGAGCGAGTTTCTGATGGTTAAACGGACCAAAATTCTGCTTGAAGGAATTCTGGAATTTTTCCAGTTCTGGTACCATCGCACCTGCGATGGAAATGGTCGCAGATGCGAGACCGCAAAAGCGACAAAATGGTCGCAGATGCGGCCTGGAGTGAGAAGGGCAAAGGTCGTAGGTGCGATGCATTTTTCTTACTTGCGTGAGCGCAGAAGCGGAAGCTCTTCCGCAGGTACGAGGGAAGTGTCACGGGGCATCGCAGAAGCGAGAAATTTCTCGCAAAAGCGAGCTCGCAGGTGCGACTAAAATGTCCGCAGGTGCGAAACTGGGCAGAAACATAAGGATTGAACTTGGTCATTTTTGGCATTTCGTTTTAGAATTTTTGGAGTTCGGATTTGGCGATTCCGGAGGAATTCTTCACAATCTTGGTTTGGGTAAGTGTTCTATATCCCAAAGTGATTATATTTCATGAATCTATGATTATATTCATCGTTTAATTCGGATTTAAATGGAAGAAATCAAGATTATTACAAAATCTTCCAAAAACGAAAAATTTAAGATTTGGAGGTCGAGTTGTTATTGGAATTCGATAAAATTGGTATGGTTGAACTCGTATCGGAATGGGTGTTCGGATTTCATGAAAATTTTGTCGGGTTCCGAGGGGCGAGCCTTGCGTTGACTTTTGTTGACGTTTTGGAATAAAATTTTAAGTCGACGTATTATTATCCGGAATTATTTTCGATAAATTTTAATGAAGTTGTACAATTAATTTGGATAGATTTGAGCTATCCAGATGGTCAATTCAAGCAAAAAAGCTATTTTGGAATATCGGCCTAACTTCAAAAAGATAAGTGTCTTGATTAACATCGAGTGGGGAATTACCCCTTAGGCATCGAGTCTTATTTGCCATTTGTGATATGTGAAAAGCCGAGTACGCGAGGTGACGAGTACGTACTCAGGTTTATATGTGCAAAATTTATTGAGTTAAAATCTTGGGATTATTGTGTAGTAAATTAGATGATTGTTGGCATATATTTAATTATTTATTTGCCATGCCTAAAATCACATTAATTGAATGTGTTTTTATATGACAATTTTATGTAATTACTACTTGTACATTTATGTGAATTCCGTCAGTTTGATGGTTGATATTCTTGGAATTTAATTTTCATTATGAATTTTCTTTATGCAAATAATTAATTAAGCAAGCGTAAGAAGATGTGCTAATATAATTACCTACATTTGGATTAATAAAGGCTTTGCTTTATGCTGAATAATTTCTATCTATGTTGATTGTTTTTGCGGTGTTATACACATTGTGTAGAGTCTTCGGCTATTTGTTTTGAAATTAATTGACTTGGTTGTATCTTTGAAATTTTCATTGTGGCCATTGGGCAAATTGTAATATGAATTGATTTTGTTATGTTGCCGTAATAATTTCCCGTATAAATTGTTGTGTTGTGTGAGTTATTATTTTGAGGAGATAAGGGTGGCATTTCACCGTTGATATTATGTGGGTATAAGGGTGGCATTTTACTGTTGTTGTGTTTGTTGGAATATTGTCTGGGTGGAGCGATAAGGGCGGCTATAGGAGTGATAAGGGTGGCAATAGGAGCGATAAGGGTGGCTATTGGTATTGTCAGGGCGGAGGGATAAGGGTGGCTACAGTAGGGATAAGGGTGGCTATAGGAGAGATAAGGGTGGCTATTGTCAGGGATGGTATGTGATGATGAGGAGTGGTTGCATTGGTAATTTTTATGTGATGTTGTGATTTTTGTTGTGTTTATTATTATAACTTGCGCAATTTGTCTTGTTGTTGGTAAATTGATAATAATCTGATTTATGTTGAAATTGGGAGCATGTGGCTATTGTCAAGCGGATTATAAAATGAAATATGGGCACAAGGTGTCGTGAGTAGATAATGAGGATATTGGCACGGGAATTATCCGTGCAATTGTGATATGAAATGAGGGCACGAGGTGCCAGGGAAAAATAATGATTTAATTATGGGCACGAAGTGCCGTGAAAATATGAAAAATGGGCTAAGACCCCTGTTTAGAAAAAATATAAAAATGGGCTGAGACCCGTGGTTGAAAGATTATGAAATGAAGTGTCACATAGTGACTTTTAATTGAAGGAATTATATTCAAAATATTTAATTGGAAGAATTTTTATGTAAAAAGATTTATTGGAAAGGATTACATTCGAAAGATATTTATTTAAAGAAATTATATTTGAGAGAAATTTATTCAAAGGAAGTATTGTAACGACCTGGGCGGTCGTTTTGAGAATTAGAGCCTCGATCCTCTAATAACTGTCTTCCCCACGTTTGTTTCCACTATTGGGACTTGCCGGAGTGATTGGTTATGGAATTCAGAGAGTTTTGGGACACGTAGTCCCTAATTGTGAGTTTAAGCCTTAGAATTTGGACCGTAGTCAGAACTATGTGAAGACGGATCCGGAATGGAATTCCGTCAACTCTGTTAGCTCCGTTGAGTGATTTTGGAGTTAGGAGCGCGTCCGGATTATGTTTTGGAGGCCTGTAGTAGATTTAGGCTTGAATTGGAGAAAGTTAGTTTTTCGCGATTTCGGCCGATAGTGGAAATTTTGATATCGAGCTCGGAATGGAATTCCGTCAACTCTGTTAGCTCCGTTGAGTGATTTTGGAGTTAGGAGCGCGTCCGGATTATGTTTTGGAGGCCTGTAGTAGATTTAGGCTTGAATTGGAGAAAGTTAGTTTTTCGCGATTTCGGCCGATAGTGGAAATTTTGATATCGAGCTCGGAATGGAATTCCGTCAACTCTGTTAGCTCCGTTGAGTGATTTTGGAGTTAGGAGCGCGTCCGGATTATGTTTTGGAGGCCTGTAGTAGATTTAGGCTTGAATTGGAGAAAGTTAGTTTTTCGCGATTTCGGCCGATAGTGGAAATTTTGATATCGAGCTCGGAATGGAATTCCGAAAGTGGTTGTAGGTTCGTAATGTCATTTGTGACATAGTGTGTAAAATTTGAGGTCATTCGAACTAGATTTGATGTGGTTCGGCGTCGTTTGTAGAATTTGGAAAATCTTAAATTCTTAGGCTTGAATTCGCGCTTAATTCGCGATTTTGGTGTTGTTCGATGTGGATTGAAGGCTCGACTAAATTCGTATGGTGTTTTAGGATTGGTTGGTACGTTTGGTTGAGGTCCTGGGGGCCTCGGGTGTGTTTCGGATGCTTAAAGGAATGAATTTGGACTTAGGAAATATCGGGTGCCTTTGCTGGTTCTAGTGTTTTGCACCTGCGGAAGGGAGGCCGCAGGTGCGGAGGGAGTGTGCAGATGCGGAACTGGTGGGGCTAGTGATGGAGAGTAGGTGCGAAAGTTTGACCGCATCTGCGAGCCCGCAGGTGCGAAGCGTGGGCGCAGGTGCGGAGCCTGGCTGCTTTAATGAAATGCGCAGATGCGCCGTTTGATCCGCAGGCGCGAGAAATGCCCGCATATGCGGCCCCAGCCCGGATAAGTGACCTTCGCACATGCGATGATTTTTTCGTAGGTGCGGGACCGCAGATGCGGCCCCATGAGCGCAGATGCGGCCCCATGAGTGCAGATGCGGATATCGCTGGGCAGAAAAGAGGATTTCGAGGGTTTGAAATTTCATAACACAAAATTTGATTTAGAGCTCGGTGGGAGACGATTCTCAAGGGATTTTGAAGGAGAACTATTGGATAACTAATTCTAACTCTATTTTGATCATAATACATTAATCTAATGTTGCTTTCCTCGTCTAATTAAGGAATTGAGGGTAGAAGTTTGGAAATGGAGGAAAAGGTTCCCCAATTGAAAATCTGAGATTTGAATGGGAATTTGACGTCAGATTTAGATGATTTTTGTTCGAGCGAACTCGTGAGTGAATGGGTGTTCATAATTTATAAGTTTTACCCGATTCCAAGACGTGAGCCTGAGGAGACTTTTTGGGCGTTTTTCCTAATTTCACGCTTTAGCTTCGAATTAATTAGTTAAATTAGTTACTTGTAGTTATATTTACATTATGCAATTAATTTGAATAGATTCGGGCCATTTGAAGTCGGATACTCGTGGCAAGAACGTGATATCGAGTTGATTTGAGCGGTTCGAGATAAGTGGCTTGCCTAACCTTGTATTGGGGACTTTTCTCTTAAGGTGTTTGATATTAATTGATGTGTGGGCGCCGTGTAAGTGAGGTGACGAGTAGGTACACGGGCTATTATTTCAAAACTCCCATTTTTCCTATCTAAATCATAAATTTTTTTTCCTTATTAAATTGCACTAATACGTTTAATTGTTAAACTTAGACTAGAGAAGCATGCTTACGTGTTTTAACTGCCTAATTGACATTTTGTGCGTCATGTTTAGTTAAGTCCTTATTTGCCTTATCTGTGTCCAGTATAAACTATATAACTCGATGCCATACCTGCCATTTCATCTTGCGTTGCATATTTAAATTGGGACTACGGACGTATTCCGGGAGATTCCCCTGTAC
>AWOL01S0012026.1:37909-59122 GCA_000715115.1 Nicotiana otophora | reverse complement strand
AGTCACAAGCCGGTTTATTAGAGTCTCACGGATCGGTGCGGAGACGTCCGTACTTATCTTTGGGAGGCTATGTAACTGTTAAGAACTATCATATTCCTTTGATTTCCTTGTCGTGCGAGTTATTGACATCAAAATTCTAAAACTCTATTCTATTCTTTCTCATAGATGGTGAGGGCCCGTACCGGGAGGACCGACGATCAAGCACCCGAGCCCCCTGCCAAAGCCGCTAGAGGCCGGGGTCGATGTAGAGGATGACCACGCGGTGCAGCCCTAGCACCTGCGAGAGCTGCATCAGAGGAGCCCCCAACAGCTCCAGCTGGAGGGCCAGCACCGGAGATCCCTATTACTACTCCAGCCCTCCTGGAGACTTTAGCTCACTTCTTGAGCATGTTCAGCACTCTGGCTCAGGCTGGACTATTTCTAATAGCTCCCGCTACGTCTCAGGCTAGGGGAGGGGCACAGACTCCCACAGCCCACACTCCTGAGCAGAGGGTCCAGGTTGATCAGGCCCCAGAGTATATTCCTATGCCCCCAGTGGCTCCGGTTCAACATGAGACCAGGGTAGCTGCTTCTGAGGCAGAGCAGCTCAGACTTGAGAGGTACAAGAAGTACCACCCACCTACTTTCAGCGGACTAGCTTCAGATGATGCTCTGGTTTTCTTGAGGAGTGTCATCGTATTCTCCGCACTATGGGCATTATGGAGACGAGTGGGGTTTCTTTCACCGCTTTCCAGCTGAGGGGAGCAGCATATCAGTGGTGGCATGCCTATGAGCTGAGTAGTCCGGATGAGGCAGCCTCACTCACTTGGACTCAGTTTTCAGAGATGTTCTTGCGTGAGTATGTTCTTCAAAGCCTCAGGGACGCTTGGCGCGCAGAGTTTGAGCAGTTGCGTCAGGGTTCTATGACTGTGTCGGAGTATGCAGTTCGTTTTAGTGGGTTAGCTCGCCATGCACTGGCTCTGGTTGCTACAGTCAGAGAGAGGGTTCATCGCTTCATTGAGGGACTCCACCCCAGTATTCAGACCAGTATGGCCAGGGAGTTGGAGATGGACATCACTTATCAGTAGGCAGTGAGCATTGCCAGGAGAGTGGAGGGCATATTTTCCCGGGACAGAGAGGAGAGGGAGGCCAAGAGGTCTCGGGAGACTGGTCATTATTCAGGAGCACGTGCACCAGCAGCACGCTATGGTAGGGGTTTTGTGAGTCGACCTATTCATTCAGCTCTTCCAGCAGTCAGCAGTGTTCCAGCTCCTCCAAGACCTCAGGAGCCCTACTATGCATTGCCAGTATCCAGTATGCCTCCTACTCGAGGTGCTATTACCGGCCAGTCTAGTAGGCCAGGCCCGAGTCAGTCTCAGCCGTTGCGTCGTCCGAGAGGTTATTTTGAGTGTGGTGACACTTGTCACCTGGTTAGAGATTGCCCCAGAGCAAGGAGGGGTGCACCTCCATAGACTTATCAGCCTCCACGTGCTCCACCGAGTCCTCTGGCCATTCTTCCAGCACCAGCTGCCACCCTACCTCCTCAGCCAGCTCGAGGTGGAGGTTGGGGAGGTCGGGTCGCCCTAGAGGGGGAGGCCAGGCCAGGTACTATGCCATTCCAGCCCGTTCAGAGGCCGTTGCTTCAGATTCAGTCATCACAGGTATCGTCATTGTCTGTCATAGTGATGCATCAGTATTATTTGACCCAGGCTCTACGTATTCATATGTGTCTTCTTATTTTTCTCCACATTTGGGGATATCTCGTGATTCTTTGAGTTCCCCTGTTTATGTATCTACTCCCGTGGGAGATTCTCTCATTGTGGACCACGTATATCGGTCGTGTTTGATTGCTCTTAGTAGTTTTGAGACCAGAGCCAATTTGTTATTACTTAGTATGGTAGATTTTAATGTTATCTTGGGCATGGACTGGTTGTCGCCTCATTATGCTATTCTTGATTGTCACGCTAAGACCATGACGCTGGCTATGCCAGGCTTGCCGAGATTAGAGTGGAGAGGTACCTTAGAGTATACTCCCCGCAGGGTCATTTCATTTCTTAAGGCTCAGCGAATGGTTGAGAAGGGGTGTGATGCGTATTTGGCCTATGTGAGAGATGTTAGTATTAATACCTCTACAATCGAGTTAGTTCCAGTAGTGAGGGACTTTCCAGATGTGTTTCCAGCTGATCTTCTGGGCATGCCGCCCGAAAGAGATATTGATTTTGGCATTGATTTGTTGCCGGGCACTCAGCCCATTTCTATTCCTCCCTGGGTATGGCTCCTCCTGAGTTGAAGGAGTTGAAGGAGTTGAAGGAGCAGTTGCAGGATTTGCTTGATAAGGGTTTCATCAGGCCCAGTGTATCACCTTGGGGTGCTCCGGTCTTAATTGTGAAGAAGAAGGATGGTTCTATGCGTATGTGTATTGATTATCGGCAGTTGAACAAGGTTACAGTGAAGAACAGGTATCCATTGTGACGTATTGATGACTTATTTGATCAGTTACATGGTGCCAGAGTGTTTTCCAAGATTGACATGCATTCTGGCTATCATCAGTTGAAGATTCGGGAGTCGGACATCCCGAAGACTGCTTTCAGGACCAGATATTGTCACTATGAGTTTCTTGTCATGTCATTTGGGCTGACCAATGCCCCAGCAGCCTTTATGCATTTGATGCACAGTGTATTCCGGCCTTATCTTGATTCCTTCGTCATTGTATTTATTGACGACATCCTGGTATATTCCCGGTCTCAGGAAGATCATGAGCAGCACCTGAGGTCTGCACTTCAGACCTTGAGAGAAAAGAAGTTATATGCAAAATTTTCAAAGTGTGAATTTTGGTTAGACTCAGTGGCATTCTTGGGCCATATAGTATTGAGTGAGGGGATCCGGGTGGATCTGAAGAAGATTGAAGCAGTGCAGAGTTGGCCCAGGCCGTCCTCAGCTACATAGATCCGGAGTTTTCTTAGTTTGGCGGGGTATTACCGTCGCTTTGTAGAGGGATTTTTATCTATTCGGCACCTATGACCAAATTGACCCAGAAAGGTGCTCCATTCAGGTGGACCGAGGAGTGTGACCGGAGCTTTTAGAAGCTCAAGACAGCTTTAACTACAACCCCAATGTTAGTGGTGCCTACAGGTTTGGGGTCCTACACTGTCTATTGTGATACCTTGAGGATTGGCCTTGGAGCGAGATTGATGCAGGACAGTAGGATGATTGCCTACGCGTCTAGACAGTTGAAGGTGCATGAGAAGAATTATCCGGTCCGTGATCTCGATTTAGCAGCTATTGTTCACGCCCTAAAGATCTGGCGTCATTATTTGTACGGTGTTCCCTATGAGATTTACACTGATCACCGGAGTTTGCAGCACTTGTTCAGGCAGAAGGACCTTAATTTGCCTCAGCGGAGGTGGTTGGAGCTACTTACATACTATGATATCACTATATTATACCACCCGGGGAAGGCCAATGTAGTGGCCGATTCCTTGAACCACCGGGTAGAGAGTTTGGGGAGTTTGACATATCTTCCGGCAACTGAGAGGCCCTTAGCCTTGGATGTTCAAGCCTTAGCCAGTCAGTTCGTGAGATTGGATATTTCAGAGCCTAGCCGGGTATTAGCTTGTGTGGTTGCTCGGTCTTCTCTTTATGACTGTATCAGGGAGCGCCAGTATGATGATCCTCATCTTCTAGTTCTTCATGACAGGGTTCGACGAGGTGATGCCAGAGATGTGACTATTGGTGATAATGGTGTGATGAGGATGCAGGGCCGGATCTGTGTGCCCAATGTAGATGGGCTTCGAAAGTTGATTCTCGAGGAGGCCCACAGCTCGCGGTACTCCATTCATCTCGGTGCCGCAAAGATGTACCAGGATTTGAGGCAATACTATTGGTGGAGAAGAATGAAAAAGAATATAGTTGGGTTTGTGGCCCAAGTGTCTCAACTGTCAGCAAATTAAATATGAGCATCAGAGACCGGGTGGATTACCTCATAGGTTAGAGATCCCAGAGTGGAAGTGGTAGCGGATCACCATGGAATTTGTAGTTGAACTTCCACGGACTTTGAGAAGGTTCGATGCTATTTGGGTGATCGTGGATCGTCTGACTAACTCAGCTCATTTTATTCCAGTGTTGACCACTTATTCTTCTGAGAGGTTGGCTGAGATTTATATCAGAGAGATTGTCCGCCTTCATGGTATTCCAGTATCCATCATTTCAGACAGAGGTACATAGTTCACATCACGGTTTTGGAGAGCCGTACAGCAGGAGTTGGGTACTAGGGTGGAGTTGAGCACAGCCTTTCACCCTCAGACGGACGGGAAGTCCAAGCGCACGATTCAGATTCTTGAGGATATGCTTCGTGCCTGTGTGATGGAGTTCAGAGGGTCATGGGACCAATACTTTCCACTTGCAGAGTTTGCCTACAACAACAGTTACCAGCCCAGCATTCGGATGGCATCGTATGAGGCTTTGTATCGTAGGTGGTGCCGGTCCCCAGTGGGATGGTTTGAGTCGGGCGATGCCCGATTGTTGGATACAAATTTGGTCCAGGATGCCCTGGATAAGGTAAAGGTGATTCAGGAGAGACTTCTCACAGCCCAGTCCAGGTAGAAGAGTTATGCGGGCCGTAAGATTCGTGATTTGGAATTTGTGGTTGGTGAGCGAGTCTTGCTTCGGGTATCGACTATGAAGGGCATCATGAGGTTCGGGGAGAAGGGCAAGCTGAGCCCGAGGTTCATTGGTCATTTTTAGGTATTGCGGCGAGTTGGGGAGATTGCTTATGAGTTTGCCTTACCTCCCAGCCTAGCAGGAGTTCACCCGGTATTCCACGTGTCTATGCTCCGGAAGTATCACGGTGATCCGACACATGTATTGGATTTCAGCTCAGTCCAGTTGGACAAAGATCTATCTTATATTGAGGAGCCAGTAGCCATTTTGGATAGGCAGGTCAGAAAGCTCAGGTCAAAGAATATTGCTTCAGTAAAGGTACAGTGGAGAGGTCAACCGGTCGAGGAGGCGACTTAGGAGACCGATCAGGATATGCGCAGTCAGTACCCTCATCTTTTCACAGTTTCAGGTATGTCTTTATACTCGTTCGAGGACGAACGATTGTTTTAAGAGGGTGAGGATGTAACGACCCAGGCGGTCATTTTGAGAATTAGAGCCTCGATCCCCTAATAACTGTCTTCCCAACATTTGTTTCTGCTATTGGGACTTACCGCAGTGATTGGTTATGGAATTCAGAGAGTTTTGGGACACTTAGTCCCTAGTTATAAGTTTAAGGCTTAGAATTTGGACCGTAGTCAGAACTGTGTGAAGACGGATCCGGAATAGACTTCTGTCGGCTCCGTTAGATCCGTTGAGTGATTTTGGGGTTCGGAGCGCGTCCGTATTATATTTTGGAGGCGTGTAGTAGATTTAGGCTTGAATTGGTGAAAGTTAGTTTTTCGGCAATTTCGGCCGATAGTGGAAATTTTGATATCGAGCTCGGAATGGAATTCCGAAAGTGGCTGTAGGTTTGTAATATCATTTGTGACCTGTGTGTAAAATATGAGGTCATTCGGACTAGATTTGATATGGTTCGACGTCGTTTGTAGAATTTGAAAAATCATAAATTCTTAGGCCAGAATTCGTGCTTAATTCACGATTTTGGTGTTGTACGATGTGGTTTGAAGGCTCGACTAAGTTCGTATGGTATTTTAGGATTGGTTGGTATGGTTGGTTGAGGTCCCAGGGGCCTCGGGTGTGTTTCGGATGCTTAACGGAATAAATTTGGACTTAGGAAAAATCAGGTGCCTTTACTGGTTCTGGTGTTTCGCACCTGCGGAAGGGAGGCCACAGATGCGGATGGAGTGCACAGATGTGGAACTGGTGGGGCTAGTGATGGAGCATAGGTGAGCAAGTTTGACCGCACCTGAGAGTCCGCAGGTGCGAAGCGTGGGCGCAGGTGCGGAGCCTGGCTTCTTTTAATGAAATGCGCAGATGCGCCGTTTGGTCCGCAGGTGCAGTATCCGCAGGCACAAGAAATGCCTGCAGATGCGGCCCCAGCCTGGATAAGTGACCTTCGCACCTGCGATGATTTTTCCGCAGGTGCGGGACCGCATCATGAGCGCAGATGCGGATATCGCTGGGCAGAAAAGGGGATTTCGAGTGTTTGAAATTTCATAACTTAACATTTGATTTAGAGCTCGGTGGGAGTCGATTTCTCGAGAGATTTTGAAGGAGAACTATTAGGTAACTAATNCGAGGTTCATTGGTCCTTTCGAGATATTGCGGCGAGTTGGGGAGGTTGATTATGAGCTTGCCTTGCCTCCCAGCCTAGCAGGAGTTCACCCGGTATTCCACGTGTCTATGCTCCGGAAGTATCACGGTGATCCGACACATGTATTGGATTTCAGCTCAGTCCAGTTGGACAAAGATCTATCTTATATTGAGGAGCCAGTAGCCATTTTGGATAGGCAGGTCAGAAAGCTCAGGTCAAAGAATATTGCTTCAGTAAAGGTACAGTGGAGAGGTCAACCGGTCGAGGAGGCGACTTAGGAGACCGATCAGGATATGCGCAGTCAGTACCCTCATCTTTTCACAGTTTCAGGTATGTCTTTATACTCGTTCGAGGACGAACGATTGTTTTAAGAGGGTGAGGATGTAACGACCCAGGCGGTCATTTTGAGAATTAGAGCCTCGATCCCCTAATAACTGTCTTCCCAACATTTGTTTCTGCTATTGGGACTTACCGCAGTGATTGGTTATGGAATTCAGAGAGTTTTGGGACACTTAGTCCCTAGTTATAAGTTTAAGGCTTAGAATTTGGACCGTAGTCAGAACTGTGTGAAGACGGATCCGGAATAGACTTCTGTCGGCTCCGTTAGATCCGTTGAGTGATTTTGGGGTTCGGAGCGCGTCCGTATTATATTTTGGAGGCGTGTAGTAGATTTAGGCTTGAATTGGTGAAAGTTAGTTTTTCGGCAATTTCGGCCGATAGTGGAAATTTTGATATCGAGCTCGGAATGGAATTCCGAAAGTGGCTGTAGGTTTGTAATATCATTTGTGACCTGTGTGTAAAATATGAGGTCATTCGGACTAGATTTGATATGGTTCGACGTCGTTTGTAGAATTTGAAAAATCATAAATTCTTAGGCCAGAATTCGTGCTTAATTCACGATTTTGGTGTTGTACGATGTGGTTTGAAGGCTCGACTAAGTTCGTATGGTATTTTAGGATTGGTTGGTATGGTTGGTTGAGGTCCCAGGGGCCTCGGGTGTGTTTCGGATGCTTAACGGAATAAATTTGGACTTAGGAAAAATCAGGTGCCTTTACTGGTTCTGGTGTTTCGCACCTGCGGAAGGGAGGCCACAGATGCGGATGGAGTGCACAGATGTGGAACTGGTGGGGCTAGTGATGGAGCATAGGTGAGCAAGTTTGACCGCACCTGAGAGTCCGCAGGTGCGAAGCGTGGGCGCAGGTGCGGAGCCTGGCTTCTTTTAATGAAATGCGCAGATGCGCCGTTTGGTCCGCAGGTGCAGTATCCGCAGGCACAAGAAATGCCTGCAGATGCGGCCCCAGCCTGGATAAGTGACCTTCGCACCTGCGATGATTTTTCCGCAGGTGCGGGACCGCATCATGAGCGCAGATGCGGATATCGCTGGGCAGAAAAGGGGATTTCGAGTGTTTGAAATTTCATAACTTAACATTTGATTTAGAGCTCGGTGGGAGTCGATTTCTCGAGAGATTTTGAAGGAGAACTATTAGGTAACTAATTCTAACTCTATTTTTATCATAATACATTATTCTGTTGTTGTTTTCCTCGTCTAATTAAGGAATTGAGGGTAGAAGTTTGAAAATGGGGGAAAAGGTTCCATAATTGAAAATCTGAGATTTGAATGGGAATTTGACGTCGGATTTAGATGATTTTTGTTCGAGCGAACTCGTGAGTGAATGGGTTTTTATAATTTATAATTTTTACCCGATTCCGAGATATGGGCCCGAGGAGACGTTTTGGGCGTTTTTCCTAATTTCACGCTTTATCTTCGAATTAATTAGTTAAATTAGTTACTTGTAGTTATATTTATATTATGCAATTAATTTGAATAGATTCGGGCCATTTGGAGTCGGATACTCGTGGCAAGAACGTGATATCGAGTTGATTTGAGCGGTTCGAGGTAAGTGGCTTGCCTAACCTTGTGTTGGGGACTTTTCTCTTAAGGTGTTTGATATTAATTGATGTGTGGGCGCCGTGTAAGTGAGGTGAGGAGTACGTACATGGTCTATTATTGCAAATATCCCATTTTTCCTTTCTAAATCATAAATTGTTTTTCCTTATTAAATTTCACTAATACGTTTAATTGTTAAACTTAGACTAGAGAAGCATGCTTACGTGTTTTAACTGCCTAATTGACATTTTGTGCGTCATGTTTAGTTAAGTCCTTATTTGCCTTATCTGTTTCCAGTATAAACTGTATAACTCGATGACATACCTGCCATTTCATCTTGCGTTGCATATTTAAATTGGGACTACGGACGTATTCCTGGAGATTCCCCTGTACTGCATATTTACTTTGGGACTACGGACGTATTCCGAGAGATCCCCATGTACTGTATATTTACTATGGGACTAAGGACGTATTCCGGGAGATCCCCCAACACTGCATATTTACTTTGGGACTACGGACGTATTCCGGGAGATCCCCATGTACTGCATATTCATTTGAAACTACGGGACGATATCCCGAGAGATCCCCCACTGTGTTTACCTTGTTCTGAGCCAAGGGCTTCCATAACTGTTAAATGTTCGAGAATTTCTTTAACTGTGTTACCGTAAATCTTACTTATATATTTTACTGTTTAATTTATTATATTTACCCCGGTAGGGCCTTAACCTGACCTTGTCACTACTTGACCGAGGTTAGGCTTGGCACTTACTGGGTACCATTGTGGTGTACTCATGTCCTTTCCTGCACATGTTTTCGTGTGCAGATCCAGGTACGAGCTATCGGCCTTGGGGTTAGCGCGTGATGCTGATTCTAGGAGACTTCAAGGTACTTCTGCTTGCATCCGTAGATCTTCGGATTCCCCTTCTACTCCCTCGCCTAGAGACTTTCTTTAGTATCTTCACACTTTTGTATAGAGCTACATAGATTATAGCAGCTTGTGACTTAGTGATGTTCCGGGTCTTGGGAAATTATTTTGCATATGTCGAGTGGTACTACTTTTGGCTACTCACAATATGCTCTTTATCTTTAAGATGTTGTGTTTTCTTTACATTTTTCGTAATATTAGACTTACCTAGTCGTAAAGACTAGGTGCCATCACGATACCTTACGGAGGGTTAATTTGGGTCATGACAAGTATATTTGAAAAATATTTATTTGAAGAAATTATATTTGAAAAATAGTTATTTGGAAGAATTTTATGTGAAAAATATTTATTTGAAGGATTTGATTTAATTGGTTGTAATTGTAATTATTAATTGTTGAGCGATATTAATGGTGTTCTTATTTTCTGTTGTGCATATCACTGGTTGTTTTATGTTGCCGTTACTGTTACTTGTTTCCTATTATTTTGTATATTATGTTGCACAGGCTATTAGACTAGTGAGTGTCTTGACTCTACCTCGTCTCTACTCCACTGAGGTTAGTCTTGATACTTACTGGGTATCAACCGTGGTGTACTCATACTACACTTCTGCACATTTTTGTGCAGAGCCAGGTATTGGAGATATCGGACTTGAGCAGAGTTAACGCGGGATCGTAAGGATTCAAGGTAGAGGTGATTGGTCGTCGCAGTCCCTTGGAGTCTTTTCATTTCATTATACTGTTAAATTTTAATCAAACAGTATTGTATATTCGGTCCAAGTGATCATTTCATGTATCCAGCTAGAGTTCGTGACTCAGTACTACCAGTCTTGGGAGGTTGTTATATTTGTTCCGCTGTTAGTTTTGATTACTTATTTAATTCAAAAAAATGGTTTGAAAAATGTAATTGAAATCGGCTTACCTAGTCTTAGAGACTAGGTGCCATCACGACGCCTGAGGTTGAATTTTGGGTCGTGACAGCGATCCATAGATGCATCTATACTGCCGAGGCGTTCGGCCCGCTCCACAAGAAAGAAGGACATTTTCTTATGAACCTCCGGAATAATAAGTTATTAATAATATTAATACGTAGTATGTTCAATCTCTATTAACAATTCAATAATTTACACAAAATTTCGAGTGTATGAAGTTTCGATCTTTTACTATTTCCTCAAATAATCTGCAATATAATTCCAGTAATTTAATTAAATAAAAGGAGCAATTATCATAAGTAATTCATGATTTGAGTCCTAAACTACCCGGACATTAACATAATTAGTAGCTACGGACGGACTCTCGTCACCTCGTGCGTACGTAGCCCCCACAATTAGCAGCAATTATTAATATGAATCACATAAGGGGTAAATTCCCTCTTACAAGGTTAGGCAAGAGACTTACCTTGTCTCAAAGCCCACTTCCCGATCACAATATCGCGAAAAATCTCAATTCGGTGCCGAAAAATCCTAAACTATCCAAAAGTTATATAAAATAATTAATACATGCTCAATAATTCAAAATTAGACTATTAAATAAATTACCCTATCCAAAATGGTAAATTCCTAAAATTCACCCCGGGCCCACGTGCCCGGATTTCGAAACTTTTCGGAGGAAATCGTTACCCATAATCTCAAGAACTTAAATATACCTTTTTCATCCAATTCCATAACCATTTTCGTGGTCAAAATCTCATTTTTATAAAAATCTAGGTTTTTCATCTAAACCCTTGATTTCCTAAATTTACAGGTTATAATCTATCCATAATCTATGTATTTAACTTAAAGTGTGTAGAATTAACTTACCTTCATGTTGCTAGTTGAAATCCCCTCTCAAAAAGCTCCAATATTGCCAAAAATGGAGGAAAAACAGACTAAAATGACTGAGCCCCGCCCCCCATTTTTAACATTCTGCCCAACATTCATTTCCGCACCTGCGGAAAAAGCCTCGCATGTGCGAGATTTTTCCTCTTGGCCTGGCTCCGCACCTGCGCCCAAAGGACCGCACCTACACGTCTGCTTCTGCGCCCCAAGCCTTCGCACCTGCAGAATTGTCCGCTTCTGCGAGCTAAATGTCGCACCTGCGACTATCCAAGCGCAGGTGCGATTTTGACAGCAGCTGGGAGCTTCAGTTTTGGCTCCCAATTTTCAACTTGGTCCGAGCCTCGTCCGATTGATACTCGAGGGCCCCGGGACCCCGCCCGAACATACCAACAAGTTTGAAATCATAAAACGGACTCGCTCGAACCCTCGGAACGTGTAAAACAACATCAAAACTAAGAATCATACCTCAAACCAAATTGATTCAAGTTAAAGTTTTCAAATTCTTCAAACTTACTCCGAACATGCCGAAATATACTTATACTACTCGGAATGACACCAAATTTTGCGTGTAAGTCTTAAATCACCATACGGGGCTATTATGAGGCTCGGAATTCCAAACGGTCCTCAATTACTCCAAAACCTACTCCAAACCAAATTTAAAGAACATTAAACCTTCAAATAGTTTATTTTTCCTATTAAGCGTCGAAATGCTCCCGGGTTGTCCAAAACCCGATTCGAACATACGCCCAAGTCCAAAATCATCATACGAACCTATTGGAACCATCAAATCCCAATTCTGGGGTCGTTTTCATAAAATGTCGATCGAAGTCAAACTTAGCATTTTAAGGCTAACTTAAGGAACCAAGTGTTCCGATTTCAACCCGAACATTTCCAAATACCGAACCAACTGTCCCCGCAAGTCATAGATTAGTTAAAACAGATACAGGGAGTTTTATTTAAGGGAACGGGGTTCTAAAAGTCAAAATAACCAGCTGGGTCATTACATTCTCCACCTCTTAAACAAACGTTCGTCCTCGAACGGGTTTAGAATTTTACCTAGAGTACTGAATAAGTGTGGATATCTGCTCCGCACGTCCTCCTCGACCTCCCAAGTCGCTTCCTCGACTGGTTGGCCCCTCCACTGGACTTTTACTATAGTAATCTTCTTGGACCTCAACTCGCGAACCTGTTTATCAATAATGGCAGATGGCTTGTCTTCATAACCCAAGCTCTTATCTAGCTGAACCGTGCTGAAGTTTAACACATGAGATAGGTCGGCATGATACTTTCGGAGCATAGATACATGGAAAACTGAATGAACTCCTGATAGGTTGGGAGGCAAAGCAAGCTCGTAAGCAACCTCCCCAACTCGTCTCAATACCTCAAATGGGCCTATAAACCTTGGGCTCAACTTGCCCTTCTTCCCAAATCTTATGATTCCTTTCATCGGCAAACCTTCAAGAGAACTTTTTCACCCACCATAAATGATAAATCACACGCTTTCTGATCCGCGTAACTCTTCTGTCTGGACTGTGCTATACGAAGTCTCTCCTGAATCAACTTTACCTTTTCTAAGGCATCCTTCACCAAATCAGTACCATATAACTTAGCCTCACCGCGCTCAAACCATCCGATGGGCGAACGACATCGCCGACCATATAAAGCCTCAAATGGAGCCATCTCGATGCTGGATTGGTAATTGTTGTTATAAGCAAACTCGGCCAAAGGCAAGAAACGTTCCCACTGACCTCCAAAGTCAATCACACATGCCCTGAGCAAATCCTCCAAAATTTGAATTGTCCGCTCTGACTGCCCATTGGTCTGCGGATGAAAGGTTGTGCTGAGTTCTATGCGGGTCCCCAATTCACTCGGTACTGATCTCTAGAAATATGAAGTAAACTAAGGGACTCTATCTGATATGATGGAAATCGGAACACCGTGCAACCGAACTATCTCCTAAATATAAATCTGGTCCAACCTCTCCGAAGTATACGTATTCACAACCGGAATAAAGTGTGCCGACTTGGTGAACCTGTTGACAATGACCCAAACTGCATCAAACTTCTGTAAGGTCCGCGGCAACCCAACTATAAAGTCCATAGTAATGCGTTCCCATTTCCACTCCGGTATAGTCATCTGCCGAAGTAGGCCACCTGGCCTCTGGTTCTCATATTTAACTTGCTGGCAATTTAGACACCTAGCTACATACTCAACAATGTCCTTCTTCATACTCCGCCACCAATAATGATGCCTCAAGTCACGATACATCTTCGTAGCACCTGGATGAATAGAATACTGAGAACTGTGTGCCTCCTCTAGAATCTGTTTCCTCAGTCCATCCACATTAGGAACACATAGACGATCCTGGAGTCGCAGAACACCATCCACTCCAATAGTAACTTCCTTGGCACTACCCCGCAGTACCGTTTCTCGAAGAACCATTAAGTGTGGATCATCAAACTGGCGAGCCTTGATCTAATCAAATGGTGAAGACTGGGCCAAAACACACGCAAGAACTCGGCTGGGCTCCGAAATATCCAGCCTCACAAGTCTGTTAGCCAAGGACTGAATATCCAAAGCCAATGGCCTCTCCTCTGCTGAAATGAAAGCCAAACTGCCCATACTCTCCGCCTTCCTACTCAAGGTGTATGCAACTATATTTTCTTTACTCGGATGATACAGGATAGTAATATTATAATCTTTTAGTAACTCAAGCCATCTGCGCTGCCTCAAATTTAGGTCCCTCTGCTTGAACAAATGCTGCAAACTGCGATGATCAATGTAAACTTCAAAAGACACCCCATAAAGATAATGCCTCCAAATTTTAAGACCGTGAACAATTGCAGCTAACTCCAAATCATGTACCGGGTAATTCTTCTCATGGGGTTTCATCTGACGTGAAGCATATGCAATAACTCGCCCTTCCTGCATTAATACACAACCCAAACCAACACGTGAAGCATCACAATACACTGTGTTCATCCCCGAACCGGAAGGCAACACTAACACTGGTGTTGTAGTCAATGTTGTCTTGAGCTTCTGAAAGCTCACCTCACAATCATCAGACCATCGGAACGGAACACCCTTCTGGGTTAATTTGGTCAAAGGCACTGCAATAGATGAAAAGCCCTCCACGAACCGACGATAATAACCTGCTAAACCTAGGAAACTCCTGATCTCAGTCGCCGAAGTAGGACGATGCCAATTCTGAACTGCCACAATATTTTTAGGATCAACTTTAATGCCCTCGCCCGATACAATATGCCCCAAAAATGCTACAGAATTTAGCCAAAACTCACATTTGGAGAACTTAGCATATAGCTTTTGTTCCCGCAGTGTCTGAAGCACCAATAACATATATTGCTCGTGCTCTTCCTTACTGCGCGAGTAAATCAAAATATCATCAATGAAGAAAATGACAAACGAATCAATATATGGCCTGAATACCTTGTTCATCAAATCCATAAACGCCGCCGGGGCATTAATCAAACCAAAAGACATCACCACAACTTCATAGTGACCATATCTAGTCCGAAAAGCAGTCTTCGGAACATCCGAATCCCGAATCTTCAACTGATGGTACCCCTACCTCAAGTCAATCTTAGAGAACACCCTAGCACCCTGCAACTGGTCAAATAGATCATCAATATGCGGCGATGGGTACTTGTTTTTAATAGTAACTTTGTTCAATTGGTGATAATCAATACACATTCACATTGTTCCATCCTTCTTCTTCACGAATAATACCGGTGCACCCCAAGGCGATACACTCGGTCTGACAAACCCTTTGGTTAGTAACTTCTCAAGCTATTCTTTCAATTCTTTCAATTCTTTCGGAGCTATGCAATACGGTGGGATGGATATAGGCTGGGTATATGGAGCCAAGTCAATACAAAAATTCAATATCACGATCTGGTGGCATGCCTAGAAGATCTGAAGGAAATACATCGGAGAATTCCCGAACTATAGGCACTGACTCAATAGCTGAAGTCTCTGCAGTAGTATCCCGAACATAGGCTAGATAAGCCAAACAACCTTTCTCGAGCATATGTCAAGCTTTTAGAAAGGAAATAACATGATTAGATGCACTGACAGACGAACCTTTCCACTCCAACCTAGGAAATTCCGGCATTGCAAAAGTAACAGTCTTAGCATGGCAATTTAGGACGGCATGCTATGGGGGTAGCCAGTCCATGCCATGGATAATCTCGAAGTCTGTCATATCAAGCAGCAGAATATCTGCTCTAGTCTCATAACCACAAAATGTAACAACACAGGAATGATAGATCTGATTCACAATAACAGAATCGTCCACATGAGTGGACACATAAACAGGAGTACTCAAGGACTCTCGAGAAACACCCAGGAAATGAGCAAATAGAGAGGAAATATATGAATACGTAGATCTTGGATCAAATAATACGGAGGAACCTTTGCCGCAAACAGAAATAATACTTGTAATCACTGCATCTGAGGCTTCTGCATCTGGTGTGGCCGAAAAAGCATAGAACCGAGCTGGAGCGCCAACTGGCTGGCCTCCACCTCTAGGACAGCCCCTCCCCATCTTCCCTCTACCTCTGGGTGGTCGGACGACTAGTGGAGCAACTGGTGCAGTAATCATAGGCTGCTGACCCTGCTGCACTGGTCTACCCCGAAGCCTGGGGCAGAATCTCCGCATGTGACTGGGATCCCCGCACTCGTAATAACTTTTCGGTGCGATGGGCTGCTGACTAGAAGTCTGACCCTGGGGACCTGAATACCCACTGGAAGAACCCTGAATAGCTGGTGGGCGATAAGAACTCTCTGGAATAGCAATGAAATAAGGTCACACTGGGGCACCCCAAGGAGGTGGTGGTGCTGGATATGGGGGCATGTTGGACTGCCCTCTCACGAACTGACCTCTACCCCAGACGGAGTACCTCTGAACTCTCCAGAATATCTAAATCGCTTATCCCTCATAACCTGATCTCGGTTGCGCTGACGCACACCCTCAATCCTCCGGGCTATCTCCACAACCAACTCATATGAAGTCCCCATCTCAATCTCTCGGGCCATAGTGGCCTGAATGCCAGTATGTAAACCTGCAACAAACCTCTGCACTCTCTCTGCCTCAGTAGGGAGTATCATGAGTGCATGGCGAGATAACTCAGAGAACCTCGCCTCATAATCGGTCACTGACATCTAACCCTACTGGAGCTGCTCAAACTGAAACCGCAACTCTTCCCTCTGGGAGGGTGGAATATACCTGTCCAGGAAAATACGGGTGAACCTGTCCCAAGTCATGGGAGGAGAATTTGTTGGTCTGCCAAGAAGATAAGATTTCCACCATCTACGGGCTCTACCCTCTAGTTGAAAAGTAGCAAAATCTACCCCATGAGACTCTAATATCCTCATGTTGTGCAGTCTGTCCCTGCACCAATCAATGAAATCTTGGGGATCCTCATGTGGCTCACCCCCAAAGACAAGAGGATGTAGTCTAGTCCATTGGTCCAATAGCTTATGCGGCTCGGCGGCCGCGGCTGGTCTGGGCTCAGGTGTAGCTGCTGCCACTAGCTGGACTCCACCCACGGGTAGTGCATCCTGGGTCTGATATACAGCAGCTGCCTACCCATGAGCCTGTGCGGTAGGGGTCTGTGCTCCACCGCCCGCCTGAGATGTGGCTGGGTCTGCCGAAAATAAACCGGTCTAAGTCATTGTGTCCATGAACCACAACATACGACCCATGACCTCCTGGAATTCCGGTGCAGATGTGAAATCCATCGGAGCTGGCTCTGCTACGGGTACCATGCCCTGTTCCTCAATAATAGGATCCTCTGTTGGACCCACTGGTGGCATAACTGGAACAACTCTTGGACGTCCTCGTCCCCTACCATGGGCTGGAGCCCTCCCTCGACCTCTGCCTCGGCCTCTAACAACAGGGGGAGTAGCTCTTCCCTAGTCTGGAACATCATTAGAGCATGTTCTCACCATCTGTGAGAGAATAAAAGAAAGATATTTAGTACTATTATTTGCACGATGGGAGATAAAGAAAGGTAGTTTTCCTAACACCCTATAGCATCTCGAAGACAAGCACAAACGTCTGTGTACCGATCTGCAAGACTCTATTTGGCCTGCTCATAACTTGTGAGACCTACGTGGACCTAGTGCTCTGATTCCACGTTGTCACGACCTAAACTCACTTATAGGTCGTGATGGCGCCTAACATCCCAGCTAGGCTAGCCAACTAATGATTTAAACATATATTCATTTCTTTAAAAATTATCCGAATAATCAAACTCCTCGAAATTTCAAAACTTAAGAAGATATGAGAAAATAAGATAAACTAAATCCCAAGTAAAATAATTAAATTCACAATTCTACTAGTGTATATGCCAAGGCCTGGTGTCATAAGTGTATGAGCATCTAGTAGATTATACAAAATTCTAAATACTATCTGAAATAAAGTAGACAGAATACAAATACAAGAGGAGACTCAAGGGTTGCAGAATGACTCAAGAAGCAGCTCACCACTAAGTCTCGGGATATCTGGGGTATGCTCCGGTAGGTCCTCCGATAGTACCTGTCTCAGGTCCTGCACAAAAAGTGTAGCAAGCGTAGCATGAGTACGTAAACAACGAGTACCCAGTAAGTATCAAGCCTAATCTCGAAGAAGTAGTGACGAGAGGTCGACTTTGACACTCATTATGGATCAATAATATTACAATAGAAATATTTAATTAAACATGATTTTTAGGTGAACAACGATAATTTTCTAAACAAGAAGAAATAAATAAACTCCTTAAATTTTAATAATTTTCAATTTATCAATTTAGCTTCGCAAGCTGCAATTACATTAACAAGGCATCTTGTAATTTTTATTATTAGGTATGATTTCTGCCGAGGTTGTACGGCCCGATCCAGAGTGTCGTGTACACTGCTGAGGGACGTGCGGCGCGATCCATAGATGCATCTATACTGTCGAGGCGTTCGGCCCGCTCCACAAGAAAGGAGGACATTTTCTTATGAACCTCCGGAATGAGAAGTTATTAAGAATATTAACAGGTAGTATGTTCAATCTCTATTAACAATTCAATAATTTACACAAAATTTCGAGTGTATAAAGTTTCGATCTTTTACTATTTTCTCAAACAATTTGCAATATAATTCCAGTAATTTAATTAAATAAAAGGAGTAATTATCACAAGTAATTCATGATTTGAGTCCTAAACTACCCGGACATTAAAATAATTAGTAGCTACGCACGGACTCTCGTCACCTCGTACGTACGTATCCCCCACAATTAGCAGCAATTATTAATATGAATCACATAAGGGGTAAATTCCCTCTTACAAGTTTAGGCAAGAGACTTACCTTGTCTCAAAGCCCACTTCCCGATCACAATATCGCGAAAAATCTCAATTCGGTGCCGAAAAATCTGAAACTATCCAAAAGTTATATAAAATAATTAATACATGCTCAATAATTCGAAATTAGACTATTAAATAAATTACCGTATCCAAAATGGTAAATTCCTACAATTCACCTTGGGCCCACATGCCCGGATTTCGGAAATTTTCGGAGGAAATCGTTGCCCATAATCTCAAGAACTCAAATATACAATTTCCATCCAATTCCATAACCATTTTCGTGGTCAAAATCTCATTTTTATAAAAATCTAGGTTTTTCTCCTAAACCCTTGATTCCCTAAATTTACAGGCTATAATCTACACATAATATATGTATTTAAGTCAAAGTTTGTAGAATTAACTTACCTTCAAGTTGCTAGTTGAAATCCTCTCTTAAAAACTTCAAAATCGCCCAAACATGGAGGAAAAACGAACTAAAATGACTGAGCCTCGCCCACCTTTTTAACAATCTGCCCAACAGTCATTTCCGCACCTGCAGAGGCTTAGCCGCACCTGCGGAAAAAGAATCGCATGTGCGAGATTTTTCCTCTTGGCCTGACTCAGCACTTGCGCGTCCGCTTCTGCGCCCCAAGCCTTCGCATATGCGGAATTGTCCGCTTCTGTGAGCTAAATGCCGCACCTGCGAGTCTCGCACCTGTGGCTGGCCAAGCGCAGGTGCGATTATACAGCAGCTGGGAGCTTCAGTTTTGACTCCCAATTTCCAACTTGGTCTGAGCCTCGTCCGATTGACACTCGGGGCCCCCGGGACCCCGCCCGAACATACCAACAAGTTTGAAATCATAAAACGGACTCGCTCGAACCCTTGGAACGTGTAAAACAACATCTAAACTAAGAATCACACCTCAAACCAATTGATTCAACTTAAAATTTTCAAATTCTTCAAACTTACTCCGAGTATGCTGAAATATACTTATACTACTCGGAATGACACTAAATTTTGTGTGCAAGTCTTAAATCACCATATGGAGCTATTCTCAGGCTCGGAATTCCAAACGGACCTCAATTACTCCAAAACTTACTCCAAACCAAATTTAAAGAACATTAAACCTTCAAATAGTTGATTTTTTCTATTAAGCGTCGGAACGCTCCCGGGTTGTCCAAAACCCGATTCGAACATACGCCCAAGTCCAAAATCATCATACGAACCTATTAGACCCATCAAATTTTGATTCCGGGGTCATTTTCTCAAAATATTGACCGAAGTCAAATTTAGCATTTTAAGGCCAACTTAAGGAACCAAGTGTTCCGATTTCAACCCGAACACTTCCAAATTCCGAACCAACCGTCCCCGCAAGTCATAAATTAGTAAAAACACATAGAGGGAGTTTTATTTAGGGAAACGAGGTTATAAAAGTTAAAATGACTGGTTGGGTCATTACAGCTTTGAATCTAGATTTTGGGGTATTTTGGAGTCATAAACGGGGTGATGAATTGCTGGATTTTTCGAAAGAAAGAGGAAGAAAGAATGACACGAGTAGAAATGCTCGTAGCGTAGAAGAAGAAAACAAATTCTTTACCATTCCCTCCTCTCTTTGTTTTTTCTCCCTCTCCCCCTCTTTTTCTCCTTACATTTCTCTTCTATTTATAGAACAATCTTCGAATTTTTCAGATTGTTGTTTTTATTTTATTATTATTTTTAATTAAAAAACATTTCCGCTTCCCATTTTTCTTATATTTTTTTAAAAAATAATTCCCCACTTTCCTTTACTTTTAGTTTTTAATTTCTCACTTTTTTTACTTTTATTATATTTAAATTCACACTTTTTTACTTTTCTTTTTTTATTTTCCACTTATTTTACTTTTTTTTTAATTTTCACTTTATTTTAATTTTTTTTTTTAAATAATTCAGCTACCTTTACTTTTATTTTTTAATTCCAACTTTATTTTACTTTTCATTTTTTTTTAAATTTCTACATTCTTTTACTTTTATTTTTAAAATTTTCCACTTTCTTTTACTTTTTTATTAAAACTTTTCCGCCTACTTTTACTTTTACTTTTTAATTTTATATTTCTACTTTTCCTATTTTTTTAATTCCCATCCGAAATTTTTAAAAAAATATTTAATTTTTGTTTCGGCATGTTATTTTAAAATAAAGATGAAAATAAAAATAAAAATAATACTAATAGTAATAATTGACCTTTTAAATTATTATTAATTTTTACCCTATATAAAAAAAGTGTAACAAAGCTAAAAAATATATATTAAATTTCTAAAAATATTTACATAGTAGAAGGTGATAAAAATTCAAATATAGTAAAAACTTAGGTGCTCACAGATACTTCTCTTCCTCCTGATTTCGGAGACGCTGCAGTTTAGCTTTTTCTTTCTTTTTATATTTTGTACCTTTATCATTTTGACGCGTCCTTGTAAATAAAAGCATACTTTTTTCTCAAGTATCGTTTGAGCCTTACTTTCGTTTGAATGTTCATGCAAGTCTTTAACTTTCGTACTTTCTCAAATATTCTGCGCATGTTATTCTGTTCGCGCTTTATTATGTGTAATCTCGGATGCCTTTCCTTCGAGGCATTTTGGTTTCGAGTATTATCCTTTTTTTTGTGAGGGTTTCCATGAGTATTTGCGCAAGTTTTCTTTTTGCGTCTTTTTTCGTATGCGGCTTCGCGTGTATTTTTCCCCGATGGCATTCTAGATTCCGGGCATTAATTCTTCGGGACCCAACCCTTTAACGTGAGGAGTTTTATAAGAGAGGACCCTCTTATTTTTATGGTGCTCTTGAAGAGGATGTCTTTTGTTTATTACGACACTAACATTTGAAGTACTTGTTTAACTTTCAAATGAAAAAATTAACTCATCGTTCGGACAAGAAACAAGATAAAAACAAAAGGATTTTATTTCATTTAATTCCTTCTATTTTCAAAAGTACATAAGCATTTTGCTATGCAGAAAAGAAATTTCCATGACTTGTGGCTATCTTGTACAACTTGTTTCTA
>AWOL01S0012026.1:2000-36848 GCA_000715115.1 Nicotiana otophora | reverse complement strand
CCCCCCCAGTGTTCAAATACGAAGAATGCGAATTGAAACACTGAAAGTCTTGTATCTTTGAAGATCCCACCATTGAATTGCTAGGTAATCCTTCACTTGGCAACATATCTTGTTTTCCCTTAGGAACCCATGCTATCGAGCGAAAGAATACCTAACATACCTCTAGTGGTTTGTGCTCGTGAACGGTTGGGTAACCTCCGTTCGGTTGCAAACTTAACTTCCCGGTGGAAATTTGCTATCGAAGCAAAAATTATCTAATCGTCCCAGAGTGGAAACTTGTTTGTTTGCCTTGTTATGAAAAGTTTTATTACTGTTGTCTTCATAGTATGCTTTCCATCGTTGCTTCGTGAAAAACCTTGCCAGCAAAACCCAATTAGGACAAAAACTGAACGAAGGGAAAAAGAGTGCAGCACATACTTTCCGTTTGACTGTTGTTTGTCAGCAGTAATATCTTTTGAGGTGAGCCACGTTCCAGTTCTTGGGAAACTTGTCTCCTTTATGGTTCTCCAACTTGTATGATCATTTCTCAGTGATTGTTGAAACCCGGTAAGGGCCTTCCCATATTGGGCCTAACTTGCTCGTGTTGAGTTCCCGGGTGTTTTGAGTTACCTTCCTCAAGCCCAAGTCGCCTACTTTGAAATAATGGAGGTTGGCTCTTTGATTATAATATCGCTCCATTATTTTCTTTTGAGCCGCCATTCTGATATGCGCCAAGTCCCTGCGTTCCTCGAGCAACTCCAAGTTGATTAGCATTGCTTCGTTGTTCGATTCTTTGTTCGCCTGGAAATACCTTAAGGTTGGTTCCCCTACCTCCACCAGTATCAAAGCTTCCGCGCCGTACACAAGGAAAAAAGGGGCTTCTCCCGTGCTTGACTTGGCCGTTGTTCGGTAGGCCCATAGAACCCGAGGTAATTCTTCGGTCCAGTTGCATTTTGCTGCTTCCAACCTTTTCTTTAGATTTTGTATAATTACTTTATTCGTTGACTCTGCTTGACCATTCGCGCTCGGATGATAAGGTGAATAGGTAATCCTCTTTATCTTCAAATCTTCAAGGAACTTTATAACTTTCGCGCCGATAAACTGCGACCCATTGTCGCATGCAATCACTTTTGGTATTCCAAACCTACAAATTATATTTTCCCACAGGAAGTCGACCATTTCGCGTTCTCCGATCTTCTGATAAGGACCTAATTCCACCCATTTAGAAAAATAGTCAGTCAAAATTAAAAGAAATATTACCTTTCCAGGAGTCGGTGGTAGTGGTCCGACGACGTCCATCCCCCATTTCATAAACGGCCACGGGGACAGAAACGAATGTAGGGGTTCCGCCGGTTGATGTACTAGTGGTGCATAGCGTTGGCACTTATCACATTTTTGTAAGAAGCCTTTGGCATCCTGTTCTATACGGGGCAAGTAATATCCTGCCCGATCTAATTTCAGCACCAAAGAATCTGCACCTGAGTGGTTACCACATATCCCTTCGTGGACTTCTCTCATGACATAGTTAGCTTCTGATGCTCCTAAGCACCGGGACAACGGGCCTTGAAAGGATTTTCTATACAATTGGCCTTTCTTGAAGCTATAACACACGGCTTTGGCACGTAACACTCTTGATGTTTTGGGATCTTTGGGCAACTTTTCATGCTTAAGATAATCGATTTTCGTTTCTCCAGTCCCAGACCAAACTAGTCGAATTCACCTCATAATAACCATTTGTGTCCAAGACTGAGTTCATCAGTTGTACTACCGTTCCTGATTCTGATCCTTGGACTTCTGTCTATGAGCCAAAATTTGCCAATGCATCTGCTTCCGCATTATCTTCCATCGGGATATGAGTAATTGACCACTCTCAGAATCGTGCCAATAAAGCCTGAACTTTTACTACGTATTGTTGCATACGTTCTTCTTTGGTGTCAAAACTTTTGTAGAATTGATTCACCACCAACTGTGAATCACATTTTATTTTGATGAATTCGGAGTCAAGTCCCCGGTCCAATTCAAGCCCTGCAATCAAAGCTTCGTACTCTGCTTCATTGTTAATTAAAGGAATCGTTCTGATGGTTTGCCTTAAAGTTTCCCCCGAAGGCGTGATCAAGACTATTCCAAGCCCGGACCCTTTTACATTTGAAGCTCCATCCGTAAATAAGGTCCAAACCCCCGATATCGATTCTGACACCATTATTGCCTCTTTCGCTGCTAGAGGCAATAGTCCCAGCCTGAAATCGACCACGAAGTCAGCTAAGACTTGCGACTTAATTACAGTCCTCAGTTTATATTCTATATCGAATTCGCTCATTTCGACGGACCATTTGGCCAATCTACCCGAGAGCTCGGGCTTATGGAGGATATTCCTCGGAGATAAAGTAGTCACCACAGCTATCGGGTGGCATTAGAAGTAGGGCCTCAGCTTCCGGGCGGCGACTACGAGAGCTAAGGTCAGCTTTTCCAGATGTGGGTAGCGAGTTTTTGCTCCCGTTAAAATTTTGCTAACGTAATAAATGAGAGATTGCGTACCTTCGTCCTCTCAGACTAAAACTGCACTTACCTCAACTTCTGAAACCATGAGGTAGACTAGCAACATTTCACATTCTTTTGGTTTTGAGAGCAACGGGGAGCTTGACAAATATTTCTTCAACTCCTTCAAGGCTTGCTGACACTCCGGTGTCCGCTCGAAATTGTTTTTCTTTTAGTAGTGCGAAGAAGCGATGACATTTTTCTGATGAACGGGAAATGAACCTGCTCAAAGCTGCCAATCTTCCTGTAAGCCTCTGGACTTCTTTTACTTTATACAATTGGTCCGGGATGTCCTCTATGGCCTTGATTTTATCAGGATTTACCTCAATTCCCCTTTGTGAGGCTAGGAATCCTAGGAACTTACTCGAACTGACCCCGAACGAACACTTCTCGAGGTTAAGCTTCATATTATGCTCCCTCAGGATGTCAAATGTTTTTTGCAAATACTTTAGGTGGTCACCTGCATTCAAAGACTTAACGAGCATGTCATCTAAATATACGTCCATAGTCTTTCCTATTTGTTTTTTGAACATATTATTCACGAGCCGTTGATAAGTGGCTCCAATATTTTTTTTAACCCGAAGGGCATTACATTGTAACAATATGTACCGAAACTCGTTATAAACGAAGTCTTTTCCTGGTCTTCTGGGTTCATCTTGATTTGATTGTACCAGAATAAGCATCGAGGAAACTCATCAACTCGTGCCCGGTCGTGGCATCAATAATTTGATTGATACTTGGCAATGGGAATGAGTCTTTCGGGCACACTTTATTAAGATCCTTATAATCGACGCGCATGCAAAATTTATTATTTTTCTTAGCAACTACTACTACATTGGCTAGCCAGTCCGGATATCTTACCTCTCGGATTGAACCAATCTTAAGCAAACGGGTTACCTCTTCTTTGATGAATTTATTCCTTGCTTCAGCAATAGGGCGTTTCTTTTGCCTTACCTAAGGCATGTTGGGATCCAAGCTTAACTTGTGTACGACTATCTCCGTCGGGATTCCTTTCATATCCTCGTGTGACCATGCAAAACAATCGGCGTTAATTTTAAGGAATTCAATCAAAGCAGACCTGTGCTCTGGGTGCAGTCCTGTTCCCAAATGGAATTTCCTTTCTAGGAGTTCTTCAAACAATGCAACCTGCTCCAGTTCTTCTGTCGTGGACTTCGTCGCATCCGTCTCTTCTAGTACTTGAAAATACCTCGGTACCTGGTATTGTTCTGACTCTTCTGTCCCTGGGCTAACTTCATCTGGTTTGGGGGCAGGTGCCAGTTCCGGTAATTGCTATGCCGCACATTACTTTCCTTTGCTACTGGATACCGAAATTGCATTCTTCTCCCTTGCTGCCGGTTGATCACCCCTTATCTGTTTGATCCCCGCGGGTGTCGAAAAGTTTAACAATTGGTGATATGTTGAGGGCACAACTTTCATCTCGTGCAGCTATGGTCTTCCCAAGATGATGTTATACCCCATGTCTCCATCTACCACTTCGAAGAGAGTTGTCTTCATTACTCCCTCAGCATTCGTGAGCAGCAAAATTTCTCCCCGGATTGTCATGCTTGCAAGGTTGAATCCAGCGAGTTTTGTTGCCGGAATAATGCTTCCGATGAGTTTAGCTCGCTCTAGTACTCTCCATTGTATGATATTAGTTGAACTTCCTGGATTCACTAAAACACGTTTAATTTTAAAATCTAACACATTTAAAGAAACTACTAGTGCGTCATTGTGCGGTAGTAGTAATCCGTCTGCATCTACGTCCGTAAATGTGATATCGTCTTCCCGGAGCCTTTTATTATGAGTTATCGATACTTTTGTCTTCTTCGCTGCCGAAAAGGTAACCCCGTTAATTTCATTTTCTCCGAAGATCATGTTGATCATTTGGCGTGGGGTTCTTCTCCTGCTTTCGAGGTTTCCGCATCGCCCCTGTTCCGACCATAATTGTTTTTAGCTCGTTCACTCAAGAATTCTCTGAGGTGACCGTTCTTTAACTGTGTTTCCACTTCTTCCCGGAGGTGTCTACAGTCCCCCAGTCCGGTGGCCGTTAGTGCCATGGTATTCACACCATAAATTGGGATCCCTCTAGCTGGGATCAGATTTCATAGGTCTTGGGAATCGTGCCTCTTTGATATTTCTCATGGCTGATACCAACTCCACACTGACGTTGAAGTTATACTCCGACAATTTTGGGAAAGAAGAATCTCGCGACCCCGAGATTTCTCTATCCTGTAGCTATTTGTTGTTCCGGCCACGATCGATCCTTATATCAATAGTGAACTTGTCTGTTGTCCGGAAGCTCCTGCCACGACCTTCTGTACGCTAGTAGGGCAAAAATCGCCCCCTCGAAGTCCGAATATTTGTGTCAATATCATCTTTCATTTTTTCTCTATTCTTCTTCCGTCCTTTGGTCGACAATGGAAAGCCAACATGATCGTCTTCGATCCTTATTTTCGACTCGTACCGATTGTGGACATCCGCCCAAGTCGTCGCTTGAAACTCGAGCAGACTTTCCTTCAACTTCCGAGAGGCATCCGAACTTCTCGGATTTAAACCTTTGGTGAACGCTTCAGCCGCCCATTCATCCTGGACTGTCGGCAGTAACATCCTTTCCCTCTGGAACAGGGTAACGAACTCTCGTAATAATTCGGATTCTCCCTGTGCAATCCTGAATATGTCGGCCTTTCGGGCTTGTACCTTTCTGGCACCGGCATGAGCTTTGATGAAAGAACCCGCGAGCATCTTAAAGGAATCTATAGAATGCTCGGGCAATAATGAATACCACGTTAAAGCTCCCCTCGTAAGAGTCTCACCAAATATTTTCAGCAACACAGACTCAATTTCGTGAGGAGCCAAATCATTTTCTTTCACTGTTGTTGTGTAGGTGGTAATGTGCTCCTGTGGATCTGAAGTTCCGTCATACTTTGGCACTTCGGCCATTTTGAACCGCTTCGGGATTAGTTCCGGGGTNAGTAATTGCTATGTTGCACGTTCCTTTCTTTTGTTATTGGAGACCGATATTGCATTCATCTCTCTTGCTGCCGGTTGATCATCCCTTATCTGTTTGATCCCTTCGGGTGTCAGAAACTTTAACAACTGGTGATATGTTGAAGGCACAACTTTCATCTCGTGCAGCCATAGTCTTCCCAAGATGATATTATACCTCATATCTCCATTTACCACTTCGAAGAGAGTTGTCTTCGTTACTCCCTCAGCGTTCGTGAGCAGCAAAATTTCTCCCCGGGTTATCACGCTTGCGAGGTTGAACCCAGCGAGGAGTTTGGTTGCCGGGATAATGCTTCCGGTGAGTTTATCCTGCTCTAGTACTCTCCATTGTATAATATTCGCTAAACTTCCTGGATCCACTAAAACACGTTTAATTTTAAAATCTAACACATTTAAAGAAATTACAAGTGCGTCATTGTGTGGTAGCAGTAATCCATCTGCATCTTCATCCGTAAATGTGATATCGTCTTCCCGAAGCCTTTTACTATGAGTTACCGATACCTTTGTTTTCTTCGCTGCCGAAAAGGTGACCCCATTAATTTCATTTCCTCTAAAGATCATGTTGATCGTTTGGCTTGGGGGTTCTTCTCCTACTTTTGAAGTTTCTGCGTCGCCCCTGTTCCAACCATAATTGTTCTTAGCTCAGTCACTCAAGAATTCTCTGAGGTGACCATTCTTTAACAGTGTTGCCACTTCTTCCCGGATGTGTCGGCAGTCCCCAGTCCGGTGGCCGTTAGTTCCATGGTATTCATACCATAAACTTGGATCCCTCTGGCTGAGATCAGATTTCATAGGTCTTGGAAATTGTTCCTCTTTGATATTTCTCATGGCTGACACTAACTCCACTACACTGGCGTTAAAGTTATACTCTGATAACTTTGGGTAAAAAGAGTCTCGTGACCCCGGGATTTATTTATCCTGCAGCGATCTGTTGTTCTGGCCACGATTGGTCTTCTATCAATGGTGAACTTGTCTGTTATTCGAAAGCTCCTGCCACGACTTTCTGTCCGCTCGTAGGGTAAAAACCGACCCTCGAAGTCCATCTATCCATGTCAACATCATCTTTCATTTTTTCTCTGTTTTTCTCCCATCCATTGATCGACGATGGAAAGCCAACCTGATCGTCTTCAATCCTTATTTTCGACTCATATCGGTTGTGGACATCCGCCCAAGTCGTCGCTTAAAACTCAAGCAGACTTTCCTTCAACTTCCGGGAAGCATCCAAACTTTTCGGATTTAAACCTTTGGTGAATGCTTCAGCTTCCCATTCATCCTGGACTGCCAGTAGTAACATCCTTTCCTTCTGGAACCGGGTAATGAACTCTCATAATAACTTGTATTCTCCCTGCGCGACCTTGAATATGTCGGCCTTTCGGGCTTGTACCTTTCTACCACCGGCGTGAGCCTTGATGAAAGAATCCGCGAGCATCTCAAAGGAATCTATGGAATGCTCGGGCAATAATGAATACCACGTTAAAGCTCCCCTCGTGAGAGTCTCACCAAATTTCTTTAGCAACACAAATTTAATTTCGCGAGGAGCCAAATCATTTCCTTTCACCGTTGTTGTGTTAGTGGTAATGTGCTCCTGTGGATCTGAAGTTCCATCATACTTTGGCACTTCGGGCATTTTGAACCACTTCGGGATTGATTCTGGGGCTGCGCTCGATTTATACGGTAATTGAATATACTTCTTCGAGTTTGGGCCTTTTAGTACTGGTGGTGCGCCCGCGATTTGATCCATGTGGGCGTTTACTTCCTTCATGAACCATAAAAGTTCATCCTTGAACGGATCATTCTCGTTGTTGAGGCCGGATCTACTCCCCCAAGCCCCGTCGGAACCAACTTCGCCCCTAGGAGTGTTATTATCAACTCTCTGCGTCGTCTAGTTTGCGGGAATATCAAGAAGAACTGGATCTCGCCTGTTTGCATTATTTGAGGCACCCGATAGCGCTTGCTTCAGTTCTGTCATAACCTGATCCTGCCGCGTGAGATGGCCTAAAATGATTATTTGTTGCTCTTGCAGGACCCTTACTGCATCTGCTACATGCTCCTCATCAGCATCATTAGGAGTTACCTCCCGAACCTGTCGAGGGTACCGCCTGTCATGTACCGGTGTGGCGTCATTCCCCTAATTGCGTGTGTCACTGATTGAATCCTTGAAATGAAGTTGTTCCCCTTGAATTTTAGGGTTGCGGGTGCCGTTAACAGTGTTATACGTCATTTTGGGTGATTTTTTGCTAGGACAAAGTAATCAAAACACGTTAGTAAAAAAGACAAGGATCAATTTAATCGCACGATTGTCTAGGCCCCACGGTGGGCGCCAAACTGTTTACCCGTAAAACGGTACAATTGAATTTATTCGTGATTTCTAGACAAGTGAATTAATTTGATCCAAAAGATAAAGAAATAACCAATGAAATATAAAATACTTAGCCTTAGAATGTAGATGAAATAACATACCTGATGAGTCCGGGAACAGAGTTTCCAGGCACAACAATGATGAGATCAAAAGCGAGAGAATTATATTAAAATGCTGTATAGAATGTAGTGTAAATTAGCCTGAAAATTCATGTCCTTACAATGATAACAGAGCTCACTATTTATAGCTACATCTAGGAAAGGAGGTCATAGGATCATGCCCTTCTTTAATGTCAATTATGAGGGCCATTGATGAAGATGTAACGTTAGACATAAATGCCAAATTCCTTGTAGGGCCATCATCCTTAATACTGCAAAATATTTTGTATTAAATGTTACCGAGCACAAAGCATTTAATACTCCTTTTATGATCGTTATTCCTTCCGGTGACAAGCGGAATAACTATGTTCGGTGGCCATCCCCATCTTCTGTTCCACGTGTCCTTTCTTTAAGCGGCCACGTATCATGTCATATATTTCCCTATACAAACATATTCTACAACATAACCATAGTAAATGTATAAAAGTTAACCCTCAAATACGGTAGATTTCCTATTAATTAGGAAACCGATTCTAAAAGTATGAAATTAAAACAAACACCTAAATATAAGGGAGTATCCTTATTTAGTGTAACATAAAGGAAATCAATATCAAATGCAGTCAATTATTTCCTAAACAGCCTCCTTCTCCTTTGCTGCCTTTTCAAGCTATAGTTCTACGTATCTGCGTTTCAACTCCAATATCTCCTCTTCAAAATGATAGGGTATATTTATATTATATATGTATATGTCATCAATATATGTTTTACATTTAAAGTAATATATCACATAATTTATTTACATACGTGTAGTATACATAATATCATTTATATTAGCACCAATATATAACATTTATTCATTATATTCGTGTGTGTGTGTGTATATATATATATATATATATATATATATATATATATATATATATATATATATATATATATATATATATATATATATATATATATATTATATGTATAATATACTATATATAAATAAGGTGATGAAGTAATATCATTCATTGAAAGACAACTCAATATTCTAGAATAAAGGAGATGGAGAGTTGAAGAACAAATTTTTATTCATTCCTCCGTCAGTGAACTTAAAAGAAGCTTAGGGAAGTTAAGTCCTAAAATTTTTATTCCATGGCTAGGAAAGACCATGAAAATAGTTGAAACCACGACTATTTGAAGAAAATGAAAAAATCAAGTTTAAATCTACAAGTTTGGACTGGGTTCGATAGTGCTCACAAGAATGAAGCCCACATCGGCAAGCTCTAAAAAAACCCTTGAAATCTCAACTGAAGGGATTGTTCGCAGCTAACACCATTTGGATTCAAGTAGAAATAGATATTGAATGAGATAGAAAATTTGATAAATTTGAAGTAAAGGAAATTCCTAATTCTATGTTAAGTGGAGGCACTTTTAGGAGAATCTTAGATAATTATGCATTTAAGATTCTCATAATTGTAATCACAATCCCTATTTTCACATTTTAAAATGAGATATTTAAGGAATATAAAAGTGGTATACAATCTAATTAAGAAGTTAAAAAATTATATTAAATTGTATATACTGTAATTATTTTAAGATAGTTGTAACTCTTATAAATAACTCTTCAAAACATTGTATTTCGAGTAAATTTCTCAAATGATAATGCAATGCTTACTATACTAGAAATTTTATTATCCGTGAATTATATAGTACTTATAATTTGTCCGGTTTATTATTAAAAACATAACATGAGGTGTACACTTAAATATGTGTTTCATTTTACATCAGATAAATTTTGATTTTGATTTTTGACCTTATAAAAGTTGAAAAGAGCTTTTGAAGAAGGGTAATTTAGTTGTTTTACTTGTTTTATCCAGGTATAACTAATACTTGGATACGCCATATTGTACGTGCTATAAGAATATACCAAGATACTTGTATACGTATACGCAAAAATAAAAAACCAACTCATAATATGGGTCACAAGACACAAAAGTCTGGTTTCTTGTAAGCAGAGGCTGTTGAACTGGGCCGAAGCAAATATAATCTATTAAAAGGCCTTAGGTTTGCCAATACCTATATTCCCCTTTGCAGTTATATAATTTCTTTACTTTCCCTTTAAAAGTAGTATATACTTTTTCAATCATCAAGGGCGGCTACATAAAATTAGTGGCCTAAAGTAAAATTTTAATAATAGGCCTTATACTTTTTTTATTATTACATATACACACATATATGCAGAAAAACATCAGTGTTGCCATTTTTCATACTTGTTATTTACAGTATAATATTTTTAAATGATAAAACCTTTAACTTCACATAGTAGTATTATCAATTATATTAGTAAGAGGTAACTTAAATAAATTATATGTTAGACATGTATTTACAATATGTTACCTTTGATATTGTGAGTTGCTCTGATGGTAAGCACCCTCCACTTCCAACCAAGAGGTTGTGAGTTCGAGTCACCCCAAGAGCAAGGTGGGGAGTTCTTGGAGGGAAGGATGCCGGGGGTCATTTGGAAACAGCCTCTCTACCCCAGGGTAGGGGTAAGGTCTGCGTACACACTACCCTCCCCNGACAAGGTGGGTTGCTCTGATGGTAAGTACCCTCCACTTCCAACCAAGAGGTTGTGAGTTCGAGTCACCCCAAGAGCAAGGTGGGGAGTTCTTGGAGGGAAGGATGCCGGGGGTCATTTGGAAACAGCCTCTCTACCCCAGGGTAGGGGTAAGGTCTGCGTACACACTACCCTCCCCAGACCCCACTAGTGGGATTATACTGGGTTGTTGTTGTTGTTGTTGTTGATATTGTTGTAAAAAAATATATTTACTAATATGAAGATTTAAGTAGTTTGATTCAAAGTTCTAAATATTTTTAGTGTTAAAGAGTAGATAGTCTTTCTTTCTTCTTCTTTTTTTTTTTTTTTTTTTTTTTTTTTTTTTTTTTTGCAAACTTTAATATTGTCTAACTTGAAATAAAATCATAAAATTCATTATTAAAAAATTTTGGGGACCTAAATTAAAACTTTACTAGTCTCCTACTTGAGCCACATGTCCATCTCCTGATATTCTCAATCAAATTTTATAGAGTCTCGATTAAGATAAGACAACAATTAGTGAATGTGTTATTTAGTTACCAAATATGAATGAAGTTGGTGAATAACACGTTCATGGGATAGTGATCTATAAATAATTGTTGATCATTAATGAGGGCGGCTCAACGGAACTGGTGTCTTAAAACTAAAATATATTAAAAGATCCTGAAATTTCTTTCATAAAATTCATATAATATTGAGAGAGAAAAAAGTGGTGAGAGAACAACGTATAATATGCGGGTTAGGCGCAAGTCATATGGTATTGAACTCTCCCCTATACAAAAATATAGCATTAAGTAAAAATGGTAAAAGGATTGAGCCTATTATCGATCGTATTTTGAACCTTACGATACTTGTCTCTGGGATTTCTTAGTTAAAAAAATGAGTCACAAAAGAACTTTCTTACTAATGTGTTGATCAATCAAATATGACAAAAAAGAATAGCTAATTTAGAGAATCTGAGTTGAAATTAGAAAGTAAAATAGTAAAAAATATATTTAAAAAAGAAAGAAAAAATAGAATTGATAAGAAGATAAATATATTATTTGATTTAGTAAGAGAAAAGTTTTATCCTATTAACTCATTCAATCCTACGTCTACCAAATTTCAAACAAATATTAAAATTTAAAATAATTGTATAAATTACATATATTATATAATGACATAGAGGTACTTAATATATTTTTGGGGCCTTATACCTAAGGCAAGAGTTTCACTTTACCTAGAGCCGCCCTTGTCAATCATAATGGAGGCAGGCTTACGCAGGGAAGAATATTCTAAGCTTTTAATGGTCACAATCAATGGATGCATGTCCGAGTTTAATTTCACTCGAGCACCCGTCGTTACATGGAAGAAAATTATGGATGATTTGATGGAATTAGGCTACGAATTCGCTATTTACGATAAAGTTAGCAAAGGAATTGTGCTTTACGAGTGCAATACAGATGGTGCAAGTAGCGATTCCAATAAATACAATTTTCGATACGTAGAGAAGATTGATGAATTTGAAAGCTTGGTTCTTCACTGTGCTATGTTGCAGAACGGTGGTAACAATTCTATGGATGTTTTCATGTTTCAAACTTCAAGAAAACGTGCATTTATTTATCAGAATCGTGTTTTGAATGATCTCGATCAGTATTGGTTATTTTTTGATGAATCGGATTGCTTTCCTACACAAGGTTAGAAAAACATATTGTTGTTTGATGGGGTGCATACGTACTAGGGCAAGATGTTCTTTTCGACTTCAGTCACAGTTTCTTCTTCTTCTTTTTAAAAATTTAATGTTTAGAGCCTACTTTGCATAAATAAGAACTTGATGGAAGCGTGCATTGATTTATTATGGTCTTTATTGTCTTTGTAGAATTTTTGAATGCAATTTCAAACGTTGTCCATAGTTTCCGGTGCAAACTGTAAAGTTATATCGTCGTAGTAGCATATATATTTGCTTTTGAGATCATTATAATTTGACATTAACTTATATAGATTGACTCTATAATGAAGTTTTTTATATTGTCAGTTTAGAGGCGGATCCAAAATTTAAATTTAATGAGTTTAATTTTTAAATTTTTCACTATTATGGGTTTTGATCTTATATGTGTTAAGATTTAGTAGATTTTTACCTATGAATTTATACGTCGAGTCAAAAGTTAATACTTTAGTTGAATCCGTAGCCTAAAGGCTACATTCGCCCCGATTATCACACATTCAAAAAATATTTACAGGTAACTTCAATAAAAATTAAGATTTATAATCTTGAAAATAAACATATAAAAGTAACATGATAAGTAATTTTTTTTATTGGATCAGTATATATAAGTTGAACTCTTAATTTAAATATTGTGCATACTTTAAAAGGAAAAAAGGATAACATAAGAGTAATATTAGGGAATAGAAATTTGCATTAAATTTTTCAATATACATATCGTTTAGTTTAATTATTACTTCTATTCTATGTTATGAGTTATGACTCACGAATGTTCTTTGCTAAGTAGTTAGTAATTTGGAGAGCGAATCAGAAGGTAACTTTTCGTATCTTCATTCTCTAATGCCTGGATTACTCTAACTTCCTAGGATTAAAAAAGAAAATACTTATTTTAATTATGGTAAAAATTTACTTTGTTTACATCTCCCCATGTGGGGTAAGTTCTGCGTACACATTACCCTTCTCATACCCCACCTATGAGATTATACTGCATTGTTGTAGTACACCAAACAAATAAATGTATTTACTTATATAAAGACTTTTCTCACTTAACTATGTTTAATTAATACATATTTTTTTCATTAAATCACATAATCACGATAAGTTGATATGATTTAGTAAATGCCCCGATGCGGGTAAGTTTTTATACCCTTTAACTATTGAACGTGAACATGTGATAATAGATAACCCTCTTGATAAAGTATTTTTTTCGTGATCCCTAAATTTTTTGACATTTTAGAAGTTTTTCATGTGCCTTTATGTATTTTTGACACATTTATCGTTGTTATTCTTTCATTTTCCAATTAACTAGTGATGAAATCTTTCGGAATAATTAGATCAAGAAATAAACGAGAAAGACATGAAATTACAAAAAAGTTAAAATCTTTACACATAATTGACCAGTAAAGTAAAATGTTCATAGTTACAGTTTTACAAACAACATCTTTAAAAGAAGACATCAATTACATGCATTCTAAATTTTGGAACTCTGAAAAAGGACCAGTTTAAATTTTGGACCTTATTATACTAACTTTTTCATTGTTGAAAGAAAACTTGTCATTTCTCAAAATGTGGGGGAGTTCTTATGACCTTTTGAAATTTTTAGTGATAATTTTTAGCTCAAGGAGGGTTATCAGTCTCACTCAAGGTGAAAAAGTAGTACTACTGTTTTCTGATCCCAAAAAGGCATTAGAGTTGCTGAAATTTAAGCTAATAATTTATTTGGACGAGAATTACTTTTATTTAAAAGAAAAAAGGTCCAGTATAATAATAAGAAAACCTATCTGTTTTATTAGTTTCGACTTTCGACGGAGAATAATCAAGTGAATGCATGAATTATTCTGAATTTGACATCTTTTTTCTTATTATAGGACCAATATCATGCAGCATTATTTTAGTTAAAGGCAGTGGAAGTTTCTTTTTATTTTTTATTATTATTAATTCTGGTTTTCATTTACCTGAGAAATGGCATGTGTTAATGGAGTGGGATGAAAGAAACTGAATTTTGCAAGTGAGTTTGTTCAACTAATATAGTTGAGATAATTATGCGCAAATATACGTAAGTAAAACCTTATATTATATTTGAGGGCTTTGCTTTGAAAGATATCAAAGGTCAGCCATCAGTCGCCCCTTAATTTGCCCAAAAGTTTGCAAAGTTGTTCATCAAATTGATATCTTCCTCCTTATCCATATACCCTAAATTCTCTGCCCATAATGTTTATTCTTTTAAAATCCAATGATATAATTTTAATTTTAATAAGCTTTAAATAAATATAGATGTTAAAATATAGGAAAATAGTAAACACGGTTATAGTGGTTGATCAATATTTTATTATTTTGGTCTTATGAATGCGTGTCACATATTCTGTTTGAATGGTTCAGTTAGATTAATAGCACGAAGTTTTTGCAGCTAAGCACGTCTACAAGGGGAGAAATGGTTTTGTTGCATCACAACATCATTATGCACTTTCAACAACTTTATTCCACCCATTTTCTCTAACTTATTATGTAGCTCATGGGTTTTGCATATTTTGACCAACATTAAAAAAAGATATTACATACCAAATATTATAATTTAGGAGCATTTATGTTAAAATATTTGATGTTTTAGAAATTGTTTATTAATTTATTTTCCAGTTAATTTATCATTGTTATTTCAATTAGTAGAATATTAAAAAGAGATAAAGAATAAATTTAGACAAATACTAAGGCTATCGCATTCCTTTTAAAAGGTATATAAAGAGAGTTAATATGGATTTGGAGAAGTATAATGCAAAGTATAAGTCATAAAATTGGTAAAACTGTCAAGTTGGCCTATAACCAGTGCGCTCAATTTGATTTATGTTACTGCATTTTAATGTGCTCAAGCATCCAAATAAAGTTAATCCTAAGTTCTAACCCTAGCATTCAAGAGTTATGCTTTTCAATACGAAGGTTTTTTTTTAATAAAAAAAAAATTGATTTCTTATATTCACTTAAAATTTGAATGTAACAAAATGTCCCTACAAAAATCTTCTTTATTTTATTTACAGATCTCATGTATACTGTACTCTTTACAAATTTCTTATAAAAAATATATACAATCAGACATCTCTATAATAGCATCCTTATATAACAACACTTCACTATAAAAGTCAAATTATTTTGGAACCAATTTTTATGTTATGTTTTAATATATGTTCTCTATAACAGTACTTCGGTATAAAATCCAAAAATATTCAGAACAAACGAGGTTGTTATAGAGAGGTTTGACTGTATAACTAAAATAACATTTGTAATGACGTACTATTGAGGGCAAAAGGAATTTGTTAATATTAATTAGAAGAGATCACCAATGGGCAATGGTTAATTAACACGCCATATTGAACTATGACTTGAATAAATCAATCTCTACTACTCAGATATAAATCCCGCGTAACAATTCATTACTTTGCACAAGGCCATATTAACTACTAGTATTATATCACGTCTTATATTACATTGTAATACTAGTAAAACATGTAATTAATACTCATGAATACCAACTCGAATACTCTATAAGAGCGATAATACTCAACTTTAGCTTTAGTCGTTTCTACGGAATCTTACATTCTTAACTTCTTTGATCAATTGGACATGTGCATTAGTCCTTGAACCCCAAGTTAAGTAATTATAACTTGATATTAATAACTATATATCATATCCAATTAAGTAAAGATTAAGTGACTTGTTAAATGGTTTTATATATGTTCATTTCCAGTGTTAAGTAAATGCACTTTGATTGTTAATCACGTTCGATAATATTTTGAAAAGATATGGGCATGTAAACTATAATTTTTACAAGACTGATATTCATATTGAACACTAGATTATACGATTTAAGAAATAAATAAAAATGAATCAATAGCAAACCAATTACAAGTCCTATATTTAACATCCAAATGATCAATTTTTTTCATCATTACGAGAATATAGTATGTGCATATTAATTAAAAAAAATCTCTTTCCTTACATATACAAAAATTGATTCGTGATGAAGGAGGGACTAGAAGAGTGGAATAGGAAAAAGTTAATAAAATTATAACAAGAAATTAATTTTAACCGTAAAGTAGTAGTAGTAGAAGATTAGTAGTAGTTGAAATTCGAAACCAACAATAACGATGACCCAGAAAATTTTTAAAAGTGTGGCCTGAAAGAGGGTTGTGTTTACCTTTATCCGAAGGGAAATTCGAAACCAAAAGGCAAAAAGTGGGGGAAAAATATAGGAAGAAGAAAAACAACAAAAAGAAAAGGGTAAAGGAAGAAAAGCAAAAAAGGAGAACGTGCGTATAAATAGAAAGGGGAATGGCCTGGCGTTGAGAATGAAAATAAGCAGAAGGTGGGTGTTTGGAAGTAGGGGAATTATGGAAAGTTTACATGATTCCAGCAAAATAGACGAAGAGTACCGGACGCTTCCTCCTCTTTATTTCATTTTGACGTTAATTTGGTTCGTCTCCGTCTGTTCCTGGACTTTCAACACTTGCAAAAACCGCCATTTTCAGGTCAATTTCCTTTTTCTATTTCTGTTCTTTCTTTCCAGTCTCACTTGAATTAGTTTCTTATGCTTGTGGTCGCTGAAAACACATTGTATGAGCAATTTTTATAGCTTAATTTTTGGCGTTACTATATTCGGTCAGTACAATATTTCGGCAGTTATGAATTTGTTCGTTCTTCATAAATGATTAAGCTCCTCGAAAGGATTTGTTGCCTATATGATTTGTCGAGGTTTAATTTTACCGTCGTTAATCAATTTCTCTGAGTTATGCGTTTGGCAGTCCTTTTTTTTCTTTTTGTGCAAATAATTTAGTAGTTTTATTTATCTTTTGGTGTCGAGCTATGGAATTTGTTTCTATGATCTTGTTGTTTATGTGCACTAGAACAGACGAACAGATTGCAATGGACGCTGGCTTCTGTTCCACTGATCAAAACTCTGCAACTTACCCTATCTTTCCTCTTCTGGTAAGACCTTTTTTGCCATTTTTCTTATATTTGGAATAAGTAAAAGCCTTTCGCCAAATTTGACAGTTTGATGCAAATTTATGAAACAAGTATTCAGTCCGATGTCTACTATTAGGAAATGCATTTTAACTACTTAATCTGCATTTTAACTACTTAATCATGGCCTGCTAAGGTCTCTTAAGGGCAATATGGTAGAATTTCCTAACATATTAAAAGTTTTTAGATTTAACACCTTAGTTTATATTCTCTANTATATATATATATATATATATATATATATATATATATATATATATATATATATATATATATATATATTCATTCTGAAGTTAAACTTGCTCATTGGCTGTTCTTTTCTTCTTCTTATTGTTCTTCTATTTGATGTTTGTCTTGCAGGTATTCATGCTTTTATAATCATGTATGCTCTCTGTGGATATCATTTGGTGTCTATGTTACCGGAGTTCTCTTCCAAACAGTAACTTTTGTTTCATTCCTGCTCATTTCTTATGGATACTGCATCACGTGTGAGCGTCTTTCAATACCAGAGCGCCGCATGACAGCTGCTCTCGGATCTATTTTCTACTTGACTCTTGTCGGCTACAGAGCTTCTGTACCCTATTTCTCTGTGAGTCCACTAGGTTATTCCCACTTGAAAGAGTGTGCTGCATTGCGTACTGCATTATTGTTTTTTTTTTCTTTTCAGTATTGTTCTCACATCTGATATTAATGTTCCATAACTGTGTGTAATACAGGTACTCCTCACACTTAGCTATTTCCTTTCATTTTATGTAATATTCAACCACATATCACAGAACTTAGTAGTTCTGCAAGAACAGTTGACCTTTATTGAAGATGAGGAAATCCCTGCAATGCATGAAGCAATCTACACAAAGTACACAATGCTCAAGTATGCAGTATTCGCTAAGTTTCATATGGTACCCTGTATTGCTGGATTCAGTGTTTCAGGAATTATTGAGCTTTAATATTTTATCTGTGTGATTGTACAGAAAATTTCAAAATGCAATGCTTATGATGGCAGTCGCAGAACTGGCGGTATGGACACTCCCTTTATTGTTCTTAGTAGTCATTTTCTACTCTAAAATATTGTGATAATCAGGTATTTTAATTGCCAGATTCTGATAAATGTGGACAATTCAATACATAACTACTGGCTCCGATTGTTGGTTCGAGAATGGGCACAGTTCTCTATACTCTCTTACATTGGGTAAGTGAAAATTTGAGGCCAATTTTCTGGTTATTTTAGTAGGAAGGCTTCCTTCTCAACTTGTAACCTGAGAATACATTAAACTTTTGTTTATGTCAGGTGGACCTTCAGGTCAAAAGACCTGGCACCACGCTTTTCTGTTATGCCAGTAATAAAGTCTATTGGAGAGAGAATGGTGCCTCCCATTTATAGCATTGTAAGTCTCCCTTGATACCAGAATTCTAATTGCCTTCTTAGAGTTGACTGATCGTGATGAATATTGTCTATCTTTTGTCTGAGGTTTGATATTAGCAGGCCTTGTTTGATGGAGATACTATATATTAACAAGAGCATAAGTGAGAATCTTGATCAGTAGATAATGATTTCTCAATGCTCCTTTCTCTTTCCTGATTCCTCGCCCCTTCTCCCACATATTTGCAAGACCTTAGCCAGACCGCCAGCAAGGAGTAACTGCATATTGAATAAATGGCTGTTGCTTAGTTCCTCTTTCCATTTTCAGTGCAAATTTTTATTTGGAATGTCTTGTGTGAAGCCTTCTTTTTGTAGTTTCCATCTAAGTTGCTCGGACACGGGTGCGAGTGTCCGACACGGGTGCGGATCTAGAGGTCGGATCTTTCAAGATGTAAATTTTAAGATTCGGGGATACGGATCCTAGTACGGATACGGGTGCGGGGATCCGGCTAAAAATAATTTTAAAAAATAAAAATCTCTCTAATTTATGAGAAATTTTGTGGCATACTTACGTATAGCTTGTAAAGTGTGGATTTCCTTTTTATTCTCAAGTTGTAGATAAGTAAAAGATTGATTTCCTAAATAAGATATGTTATTTTCTTCAAATTTACCCTAGTTTTAGTTCTGATTTCGGTAATCAAATTGTATCTCGTCTCGAATTTTCTATCCGTCTTGGTCAAAGTACCCAAAATTGTTTGACCAGATCCGGTACGGATCCCATACCCACACCCATACTAGTGTCGTGTCGACACGGGTGCGGCACCTAAACTGCCATGTCGAAGCAACTTAGGTTTCCATCGCTTCTTGTGTTTTGCTATTTAACTTTAAGTAAGTCAGGACATGAGTAAATGAGACTTCAACATAGACATGGCTTGTCGAGTAGCTGGATAAGATTAAGGTGTATATCTCATAGTATCTACTTACACACATACAGCTGTATGATTCCCCAAATCTCTGATCTTTAGTTGTGGTACTGCAGGAAATGGATGCAACTACTTTTAAAGACTTTAGTAGTCATGGATGGCACATAGGGGTGGTGAGTATTCATTTGCCTGCAGGCTAGAATTGTTCTCAAGTTTCCCCTACCCCACATCAGGCTCCAGAACTTCTTTGTACTAATGTTATTAATTGACTCCCAATTAGAACTTGATTCGAGTTTCTTCAATTTCAACAAGCCAATTTCTTTCATATATATTTCTTGGCAGAATGGTTCTTGATATTTGTCGTGATTATTTTGGTTCAGCTGGTTATATTTGATATCCGTATACTAAATCAAATTCTATCTTGCAGCCAACTTCATCCAAGAAAGGAAGTTTAAAGAGTTCGGTTTTAGTAGTAGTTCAGCACCCCCATATGTGTAGGTTGACACCGCTTGACACTCATTCCCATAGAGTAGCTTAGCTACTTATGCTGCAGATGTATATTATTCAATTGTTGCCAATCGGAACAGAAGCAAGTTTCCGGACATGTGGCAGATCAACATCCATCAACTATAGGAGCAGTATTACGACCAGTATTTTCTGTAAATCCTTTTACACATTTCTTCTGAGGAAACCTCAGAAGTTTTCGGCTGTAAACTGTACATTGTTCCCTGGATATTGCCTGCTTCAGGTATCCCTTTTTGGTGGTTGAAAGCTTTTGCTCTGCCGCAAACACACCGTCCCTCTAGTTTGCAGCTTTATAGTTCCTTATTTTCGTTACTTCTATTATAGTTTCTACGTAAAGAAAGGAACATTGACTGATTCAAGTGATGAATATTCCTTAAAGTGTCTGGACCGTGAAGTGCAGGAATGTATTTCCAATAATTAGAACATCAAGCAAGAGTTTGCAACGCGACCTTGCAAACCTCTATATGCAAGACAGCAAGAGCATTTCTTGTTTTCATGAAACTGATTACAAATTCCTGGATGCAATGCTAAGGACTACAATGGAGAATGACGTCAAATTTGATTGCAATTTTTCCATTAGGCATTTGTGCTGTCATTTACCCGTGTGTTTGTTTCTAGGAAATATTGATAAACGTTCTGGAAATTGGGAATTGGGAAGACACTAAAGAGAGAATTTAGTGTTCCGTTTCTATTTGGGTGAGGGAAGCTGGCCGGTAGGGAGAATTTGGAGGGAAAGGCGGTGAAAATCAAACTTAAGTTTTAGCAAAATGAGCTTGACAACATTTCAACTCGTAAGTTTTTTAGCTCATTTTAAGGACTTCTGAGTTCAGTCCCAGTCAACATATCGATCACAAAGGTTAGGCCAAGGCCCCCTTGAGGCCAAATAAAAGATTAATATATTGAATTAAGTATTACAAAGAAAAATGAATAAAACAAAAAGTTGAAAATATTGACAACAGACCCTGAATTAGAGTTTCAGAATCAGACGTCGCTGGTGGCCTTTGCTCCCTAACAGCATAAGTCTAATGAGGTCTTAAGTTTTACCTTAAGCATGCTGCCTTTAAAGGTACTAGTTTCTGCACGCATGCGTTGCACGTGTATCCTAAATTATTTAGTTCAGAATTTTTAATAACTACACAAGATTATTAAAAAGAAAATTGAGTAAGAAAAACAAAAATTAAAGAATAAAAAATATATTCGGTAATCTAATATGGTCCACATAAATTGTTATTAGTATTTTTATCTCTTTTTTCCTTCATTGAAAAAGCGAGCAACTTCAGCTAGCAATAGAAATGATCATATTAGATAATATTTAAAAATAAATTAACTTCAAAAGTCAGAAGTTCGACCAATTTCATGAAATATTAGTCTAGGTAAATTGTTAGAAGAATTGTAACTCAAATTTAAACTTAATAGCAAATGATCAGGTTGACACCTAGATCGAATAGTATAAAATCCAAATCATTTTAAAATATAAATTGCACATCAATATCCAATAATTTGAATTTACTTGAGGGAGGAAATCGAATCATATACTAATATCGTAATTTTTTAACATTTAATGGACCTTAATCTTCTAATTCAGGTTATGTTGTCAATCCATAAATAAGACTGTATTGACATTGACTTTATCATCTAACATTTCAATAATGCGCTGATCTAGATTTCAAATTTGTACTTAAAGTAATACTCTAGAAGTATGATATAAAAAGGTAACATTTTTCAGAGAGAAAAAAATGTACACACATAATTAAAATAAAATACAAGTGAAATCCTCTCAGTTGAAGGTCAATTGGTACAACTTCATATGTACATTCATGTGACAAGATTCAGTAGTTGTCTACTCAAAATGTTGAGAGTGTGATCCTCCATATACTTTCTTAGATCGATCATTAGTTCCCTTAAATTTATTTGCTATACATGATAGAGTTCATCATAGAGGCAAATATGCTTTTCCTCTTATTTATTTTCATACAAGGTTTACTATTGTAAAGTGTAATAGTTTGAAAAATGCACATATTCAAGATTTAAAAGTAATTTAACACATAAGTGATAAAAACAATCAATACTAAAGAAGGAACACCTTAGTATTTTTATTCTTTGATATTGATTTCAGAAAATTTATCTAATGAACCTTTAATTAGATTTCATCGTCTTGTCTTCAATTTCATTTGTTTTTTAACCTTGCTCAAAGAAAATTATAAAAGAACGTAAAATTTATTTTCGCCAAGAAAAAATTTATTTTCGCCCTATTAGAGGTCAAGAAAGACAAGATAAAATAAACTAAATTAAAACTATTAAATTATCTAATGCATTTCTAAAACTTTTGCAATAACAAAAATTAATGTGAGAGATAGTTTTAGTGTAAATTAATAGGAGAAACTTCCTCACCGAATAACAAAAAAAGTAAATATATTACCTCTACGTTGTTGTATACCAGCCAGAGATATTTTGTTGTAAAATCAAGCTAAAGAAGTTAATATAATATATCAAAAAATAAAACAAGAACAATAAAGAGAGATAAGAGATAAGACATTTTCTTATTTCTTCTAAGTATTTTTCAGGTGTGCACAACATGATTCTCAATACCTCTTTTTATTGAGTTACATTAAAAATTACGAAAGGATGTCATAAATATAGGGTTAAACCATTGAAATCATGGGAGAAGATCATGAGAGGTTATGGAGGTATGAGAATTATAATTATAATGGTAAAAAATAAGAACATCCAGCATAATAGGGCAGTCCGGTGTACTAAGCTCCCGCTATGCGTGGGGTCCGGAGAAGGGCCGAACCATAAAGGTCTATTGTACGCACTTACCCTTATTTTTACAAGAGGATGTTTCCACAGCTTGAATGCTATATATATTTCATAAAACTTTTGTTTTGGCGAGGAAAATAATATAACCACTGGATAATAAGTGATCTAAACTTATACACTTTACAAAATGATAGAAAGGATATACAAATGATACGGTGGAAGATAAAGGAGAAAAAGTTAAAGCTAAGATGTCAAAAACTTTTCAATTAACGTGTAGTTGTAATTTATCATTTAATAGAATTTTCAATTAAACACATTCATGTACCTACGGACGTATTTCGGTAGATTCCTCAGCACTTCATATTTAAATTGGGACTACGGACGTATTCCGAAAGATCCCTCTGTCTTGCATATTTACTTTGGGACTACGGACGTATTCCGAGAGATTCCCCAGCACTATATATTTATTTTTGGACTACAGACATATTCCGGGAGATCCCCTCGTACTGCATAATTAATTCGGGACTACGGGACGGTATCCCGGTAGATTTTCCTGTGGTTATATCTGTGTTCGGAGCTGCTAATCTTCCATGCTTAAGTGTCACAGGGTGACTTATACTCGAAGGATATTACTGGAAAAGTTTATATTTGAAAGGTTTTTATCTTGAAAGAACTATATTTGAAAGATATTTATTTGAATGGAGAATATTTCAAAAATAAATTTTTTATTGGAAAGGATTATATTCTAAAGACCTCAATTTAAAAATTTACGGGTGAAAGTTTACACTTGAAGGATTTGACTAATTTATTGGGGTTTGTTAGCTGAGACCTGATAAGAAAACTATTGCAGTTGCTGAGTTACTACTTGCCTTTACTGTATTGTGATTTTCGGATTTGGGTTGTGTTTCCGTTCATTCTTCTGTGTCTTATTCTGGTGTTCCGCTGTTACTTGCTGTTTTTCCTTCCTTATTGCAGTTGTTATATCGCTAGCCATATCGCGTGGTACTTAGATAGATGTCATGTTCGGTCATCCCTATACTTATACTTGTTCAGTTTATTAGACCAGTGGGTGTCTTGACTAGTCCTCGTCACTACTTCACCGAGGTTGGTCTTGATACTTACTGGGCACCGCTGTGGTGTGCTCATGTTACTTTTCTGTATATTTTTGTGCAGATCCAGGTATCGATCGTTAGTAGCTGTACGGATCCTTGCTGAGGAGACTCAAGGTAAACCTGCCGCTGCGTTCGCGGGCTTCGGAGTCACCTTCCTATTTTGTATTTACACTATTTTTACTTACTTCCGAACAGTTGTATTTAGAAGTGATAGTAAACTCTGTAGAGTTTATGACTTGTACTACCGGTTTTGAAAAATTATAAATTTTTTAAAGATTTCTATATCGAGACTGTTAGATTCCTTTGTTATTGTTGTTACTCAGTAAATATTAGGCTTACCTAGTCTCTAAGACTATGTGCCATCACGATACCAACGGAGGGGAAATTGGGTCGTGAGAAACTTAGCCTCGCCGGGCTCAAACCACTCGATGGGCGAACGACATCGCCGACCATATAAAGCCTCGAATAGAGCCATCTCGATACTGGATTGGTAACTTTTATTATAAGCAAACTCGGCCAAAGGCAAGAAACGATCCCACTGACCTCCAAAGTCAATCACGCATGCCCTGAGCGTATCCTCCAAAATCTGAATTGTCCGCTCTGACTGCCTGTCGGTCTGCGGATGAAAGGCCGTGCTGAGCTCTACACGGGTCCCCAATTCACTCTGTACTGCTCTCCGAAAATGTAAAGTAAACTGAGGGCCTCTATCTGATATGATAGAAATTGGCACACCGTACAACCGAACTATCTCCCGAATATATATCTAGGCAACCTCTCTGAAGTATACGTAGTCACAACAGGAATAAAGTGTGCATACTTGGTCAACCTGTCAACAATGACCCAAACTGCATCAAACTTCTGCAAGGTCCGCGGCAACCCAACTACAAAGTCTATAGTGATGCGTTCCCATTTCCACTATGATATAGTCATCTGCTGAAGTAGGCCACCTAGCCTCTGGTGCTCATATTTAACTTGCTGGCAATTTAGACACCTAGCTACATACTCAACTATGTCCTTTTTTATTTGTCGCCACTAATAATGCTGCCCCAGGTCACGATACATCTTCGTAGCACCTGGATGAATAGAATACCAAGAACTGTGTACCTCCTTTAGGATCTTTTTCCTCAGTCCATCCATATTAGGAACACATAGCTGATCTTGGAGTCGCAGAACACCATCCGCTCCAATAGTAACTTCCTTGGCACCACCCCATAGTACCGTTTCTCGAAGAACCATTAAGTGTGGATTATCATACTGGCGAGCCTTGATCTGCTCAAATAGTGAAGACTGAGTTACAACACATGCAAGAACTCGGCTGGGCTTTGAAATGTCCAACCTCACAAGTCGGTTAGCCAAGGATTGAATATCCAAAGCTAATGGCCTCTCCTCTGTTGAAATGAAGGCCAAACTACCCATACTCTCTGCCTTTCTACTCAAGGCGTCTGCAACCACATTTGCTTTGCCCAGATGATACAGGATAGTAATATCATAATCTTTTAGTAACTCAAGCCACCTGCATTATCTCAGATTTAGGTCCATCTGCTTGAATAAATGCTGCAAATTGCGATGATCAGTGTAAACTTCACAAGACACCCTATAAAGATAATGCCTCCAAATCTTTAGAGCGTGAACAATCGCAACTAACTCCAAATCATGTACCGGATAATTCTTCTCGTGGGGCTTCAGCTGACGTGAAGCATATGTAATAACTCGCCCTTCCTGCATCAATACACAACCCAAGCCAACGCGTGAAGCGTCACAGTACATTGTATACATCCCCGAACCAGAAGGCAATACTAACACTGGTGTTGTAGTCAATGCTATCTTGAGCTTATGAAAGCTCACCTTACAATCATCAGACGATCGGAACGGAACACCCTTCTGGATTAATTTGGTCAAAGGTGCTGCAATAGATGAAAAATCTTCCACGAACCGACGATAATAACCTGCTAAACCTAGAAAACTCCTGATCTCAATCGCCGAAGTGGGACTATGCCAATTCTGAACTGCCTCAATCTTTTTGGGATCAACCTTAATGCCCTCGCCCGATACAATATGCCCCCAAAATGCTACAGACTCTAGCCAAAACTCACATTTAGAGAACTTATCATATAGCTTTTGTTCCCGCAGTGTCTGAAGCACCACTCTCATATGCTGCTCGTGCTCCTCCTTACTGCGCGAGTAGATCAAGATGTCATCAATGAAGACAATGAAAAACGAATCAATATATGGCCTGAATACCATGTTCATCAAATCCATAAACGCTGCCGGGGCGTTAGTCAAACCGAAGGACATTACCATAAACTCATAATGACCATTTCTAGTCCGGAAAGCAGTCTTCAGAACATCCGGATCCCGAATCTTCAACTGATGGTACCCCGACCTCAAGTTGATCTTAGAGAATATCCTAGCACCCTGCAACTGGTCAAATAGATCATCGATACGCGGCAAGGGGTACTTGTTATTAATAGTGACTTTGTTCAATTGGCGATAATCAATACACATCCGCATTGTTCCATCCTTCTTCTTCACAAATAATACCGGTGCACCCGAAGGCGATACACTCGATCTGACGAACCCTTTGGCTAGTAACTCTTCAAATTGTTCTTTCAATTCTTTCGGAGCCATGCGATACGGTGGGATAGATATAGGCTGGATATCTGGAGCCAAGTCAATACAGAAATTAATATCATAATCAGGTGGCATACCTGGAAGATCTGAAGGAAATTCATCGGAGAACTCCCGAACTACAGGCACTGAATCAATAGCCGGAGTCTCTGCAGTAGTATCCGAACATAAGCTAGATAAGCTAAACAACCCTTCTCAACAATGTGTTGAGCCTTCATAAAAGAAATAACTTGATTAAATGAACTAACATACGAACTCTTTCACTCCAGCCTAGGCAACGCTGGAATAGCTAAGGTAACACTCTTGGCATGACAATCTAGAATAGCATGGTATGGAGATAACCAGTCCATAGCCAGAATAATTTCAAAGTCGGTCATCTCAAGCAGTAGAAGATCTGCTCTAGTTTTATAACCACAGAATATAATAATACAGGATTGGTAGATCCGGTTCACAATAACAGAATCGCCCACAGGAGTGGACACATAAACAGGAGTACTCAAGGACTCACGAGAAACACCCAGGAATGGAGCAAATAGAGATGACACATATGAATACGTAGATCCTGGATCAAATAATACTGAGGCTTCTTTGCCGCAAACAGAAATGATACTTGTAATCACGGCATTTGAGGCCTCTGCATATGGTCTGGCCAGAAAAGCGTAGAAACGAGCTGGAGCGCCAACTGGCTGACCTCCACCTCTAGGACGTCCCCTACCCACCTGTCCTCCACCTCTTGGTGGTCGGAGTACTAGTGTTACACCCCATATTTTCGTACGTGATGATGAAAGATCGAAAATGAGATGTTACATCCCGCATTTTCGTACGTTAAAGTTTCGTCGTAAGTTAATCGACATAAGTTCGGGAATGGGATTATTTTGATATTTTAAGCATTATGCTATTTCAAACACGTGATAAGTAAATTCCTAAGAAGGTAAATGAATCAAAGAAAATGAATTTCATTGAAGGTTGTTGGTGTTGGATAAAATACGACCCGGGCTAAAATACCCGATATTTATGGACTAGTACTATACAAGGTACCATATGGCCATGATAGTAAGGTGTACAAGATATGTTAAAAGTGAGTAGTATTTTAAGTAAGTTGAGATAATTCTTAATTATTGGGTAATGGGATATTACCTAATTAATTAGAGAATTATATGAATTATTGGATAATGGGGGAATTAACAAGTTAATTAATAATTAGTGGTTGATTAATTAAAGTCTTTTGGATAAAGACTAAGGCTAAAATGTGGCAACCATAGAGGTCTTGAATAATGACTCATTAATCACATGCTAAGGTGGCTTATTTATGTAAAATATGGAGCTAAGTCATCAAAGATGTGGGGCATACACCCACTTAGTAAAAGACATTTCAAAGAATCAAGAAATTGGTGTTTGAACTTTGAATCAAAAACTCAAGGTCACGGCTGGAGAAGCTCATAACCTTGAAAAGTTTTATAAGACTTCTCCAACTCCAGTTGCGTGAGGAATTTTTTATAACATCTTCAACCAATTCATTCAATGAATCCAACGTTAGCAACGTGAATCCAACGAGATTTCTTAGCACCTTAGCAACATGAGGTTTTACAATTTTAAGGAAGTACGGTGCAATCTTTCTCAAGAATATCATACGAATTTTCCCCTACTTCGATCTGCCGTTATGTGTTGTCGCAATTATCGTATGTTAGAGGGATTGTCAAGAGAATCGGCTCATGTATGTTAAGGATATCCCTTCTTTCTTTTGGCATGATCTATACGACACAAACGAAACGAGCAAATACACAATTTCCATAAATGACTCTATTCATAGAAATACTAGAGATGCTTATGTTCTTTATTCCCCATGTGTCATATTATTCTATCATTTGTTCATGGGTCTCAGAAAATACGTAAATTGATAAAGTTTATTTTATGACTTTAATCAAAGGCATAACAGTCTTATTATGTTCCGAGAGATTTTATTGATGTATTTCATATGCATTTCATTCATGTATACATGTACATTGACTCATGACCAGATGGCGTTATATACGCGTATATATGTATATTATATGTATATGGGATATGAAAAAAGGTTACGGCGTTATATACGCACCACCACCTGATCAGCTGGTATACGTTGATGATTTTCCCACAGTGGCCAAAATGATATGATGGGATGCCCTTAGAGGCTTGATGATGTTATGAACGCATATACCTATGCATGGTATGACATTTATATGCATATGCATGACGTTATAAAAATAAAATAATTCACAGAGCTATGCAGACATATATGTCGAGTATTTTACTCCATGTTACTCTCATGTCTATTATTTACTGATTTTCATTCCTTACATACTCGGTACACTATTTGTACTGACATCCCTTTTTGTCTGGGGACGCTGCGTTTCATGCCCGCAGGTCTCGATAGACAGGTCGAGAGTCCTCCAATTAGGCAATCAGCTCAGCGGAAGATGTTGGTGCACTCCATTTGCTTCGAAGTTGCTTGTTTGTTGAGTATGATTTAGATGTGTATTGTTTGGTATGGTGGGGCTTTGTCCCGACCTTTATGACAATTATGTATTCTTAGAGGCATGTAGACAAATGTCATGCACGTAAAAGATTGTATGGCCTTGTCGGCCTATGTTCAGTGTACGAGTGGTTATTTTGGCCTTATAGGGCCGTATGTCTTAAGTATAAGTTGGTATTTCATGTTGTATCCTACTTATCTCATGGCAGCCTCTCCGGCTCAGTTATCTATGATAGTATGATACGTTATGTTGGTACTCGGTTGAGTAAGGTACCGGGTGCCCGTAGCGGCCCATCGGTTTGGGTCGTGACAAAAGTGGTATCAGAGCAGTTCTGTCCTAGGGAGTCTACAAGCCGTGTCTAGTAGAGTCTTGTTTATGGGTGTGTTGTGCACCACACTTATAAGCAGGAGGCTACAGGGCATTTAGGACTGGAATTCTTTCTTCTTACTCTAAATCGTGTGGTAGAGCTCAGTTGTAAGAACTCAATTTCTTAAACTCTATCTTATTCATAATACGACGATGCTTACATCCAGAAAGATGGTAAGAGATTTAGCTGTGGAAGAGTTGAGTCAGAGGAACTCGATTTTTGCATCATGTTTATGATGGATAAATATGAGGTATTCAGTAGAATATGTGTGTACTAAGACGTGTTAGTCTCTTGATAAGGAGCCTTAAGGCAAGAATATCTATCCACCCCTATGGTGAAAGGCAATGAGAGATTCAGAAGATAGATACAAGTTTCAACAAGTAAAAGAAGCAAGATGAAGAATGGTACGAGGTACCCAACTAATGAAGATTATTGCAGAGAAATATAAGCATTTTGAGTTACCTTCAACAGTAACAGAGGTATGTACAATCGGCCACACCTATCTCAGTCATGCCCTATGGGAACTAATAGATATGGTTTAAGAGAAGGACGTGATATCAGGATCCCGCTGGGGTTAGAGTAACCCAAAATAATAAATGGATTGTTTGCATTAGTTGACATTTCCGAAGGATATTGCAAACGTGCTAATAGATCTCCTTGTGAGACACCCAGATGGTGCACTCTAAAATAGTACAGCTAGATATGAGTACTACAAAGATAGGCACTGGAATCCTGGAAGGGATAAATATTACCTTAGTGTGGCTCCCGTCCCTAGTAGAGAAAGAATGTTAGACAACCCGAAAAGCCAGTAGATGGAGCAAGGGGAGATAAAAGCAAAGAATGTCTTGTTGAAGTTTTCTGTATAAAGTAATAGACATAAATGTTAGCGGAAAATAAGAAGAGAGTTAATGAAGCATTATGAGTAAGATGTGATACATGGACGACAACGGTAGATCAAAAAGATGACAGTATTACAGATTCTATACTCAAGTGAAGGAAAATACGAGAGGTCACAGGCCTTGAGACAACAAAAGTGTATTGGCTATAAAGTCATATCCTCATTTCGAGAAATAAGTTCGTGACTCCAACGTGACTACCAAAAGGAAAAGTTAAACCCTAGAGTAATAAGAAATCAGCATGAACTAATGAACAAGATAAACTAAACATGAACTAGGGATTGAGTAATAGTCGGCATCATGAGAATTTCAAAGATTGTGTCCCGGCGATAATAGAATGGACGACGGAAGAATACCCTTTAAAGGTCATTTAGGAATACGCTTCCCTAAAGCAAGCAAGGTGAGCAAAGTTAAGCTTAAGGGACTGTATGTTCTAGTTACACTAAGTGTCACCCTCGCGAGTAAGGAATTTCGTTATCCTTAGTACAGAAGGATTACCGCGAGGCGAGTAAGAATCATCGATGATGTGGAAAGATGCCAAAGATGAAGAAGTAAAATATCTATATGTAGATCATCGTAGCACTAAATCTTAGTACTCCCCTAAAGGGGGGAATATGGAGTGATGTGGTATTAAGTCAGAATTAAGTGGTTCTAGTAACTATGAATTAATAAAGGAAGAATGTGATAAGAATGAGAAAGGGATAAGATTGCACTTATTCAAATCCTACAGATATGCTACGATTCCAGAACAGTATGCAAACACGACGTCAAGGAGAGGAGGTAAGGGTTCCTGCCTGAGATGTTATTGATAGATAAGGATCCAGTACGGGATGTAAGTTAAGATAAAGGAAATGACCCATGAAAGATTACGCAGAATATTGATACGAGAATGAGCCAATGAGTAGTTAGTAGTTGATTCAGGAAGAGCCTAGTATGGCTAGACAAGAGGATATAGACAAATCAATAGATCGTGCAAGATAAACATAGTGAACCCCAATATGGGGAAATTCAGCCTCGCAGATATGACATTGTAATACTTGAGAAATATTCAGCTATGAGTCGGGATAGTTAAAGGTACCGTATGAATGTTATGGAAATAAAAGATAGTCTCACTGGGAAGACAGTCAAAACTTCAGTTCAGGAGAAACCCTATAAGCACAAGGGCGTGGAAATAAGTAACTACGGATAATTATAGGCAAGGAAGAACATCAAAAATTCCGTCAAGTATACGATGTAATAAGCTTGCAGCTTCACAAGAGTCAGAAGGTCTTCCCTAAGTACTTCAACGAAAGACTAGCTGAGGAAATAAGGAAGAAGGCTTCAACCTAAGCACAGTGACCTAAAGAGGAAATGGTCATGTAAAAATAGTCTCACTACAACATTGTATGCACTCCATGAGAAAGTGTCACCTATCATGGCTAAGGAACGGGAAGAAAAACCAAAGGTAATATTCGAGATCATGTGAGTTGCACAAAAAATCCAGCATGCGTGGGAACTAAGATAAGCTAAGTATACACGCAACAGAGGGGCAGAAAGACCAGGAAAAGTAATAGCTTACGTTTAAAGGAAGCTCAAAGGGAACAAAAGGGATTATGCACTTAAGACTTCAGAGTGATATCCATACACCATATATGTTGACATTCATACAGTCGTAGAAGACACCGGTATAAGTTAAAAGAAAGAATTTAGCCCAGGGCATAAACAAAAGATTGAATTGTTAAAATATTGTATCGTGGATATTCGATAACGCCCATGAAAGGCTAAAGTAATAACTAATACCATGAGCCGCAGATCGGAAGGTAGCTTAAGCCTACATAAAGAATGATCAGGAGGAAGAGGAAACTAAAGAGTTACATTAACCAAGTAAATCAGGAGTCTGATTATTGAACCCAGAAAATTATAGAAATCGTGATTGAGAACATTGCAGGATCACTCTTAATATCATAGGTACAAGAGAGATAGTACAAGAACCATATTCTATAACGGCTCTACGATAAAGCCAGTTAGAAAAGTACCAGCCTCATAAGAAATCAGTATGAAGCTCCCACGTGATTTAGTATGCACCAGAGGTGTAAGTATTATAATAGAGCTTCGAGTTATGGACGTGAAATTTACTTATGTGGAAGGGAGTCATGAAAGAGATAGAAGGTACGATGCAAGATTTTAAGGTAGTAAGGTAAATGTGAACAACGTACGAAATACTCAAATGCAGAAGGTTGTGTATAGTCCATACTTCAGATAGAAGGCTAGAAGCGTTGGGATTCAGTATCCAGGAATAATAGCGGCGTCGTCAGTGGCATACCTTCCAGCTCATGGTTGCTAGGTACTGAGAGGTCTGGTTAAGAGAGTAAAGAATAATTAGAGACGATGTGATGTCTCGCTTGATGTTCTAGAATAACACAAGGAAATCTATGGTGCAAGCAAGTTGAAAGAAGTTGTAAGTAGTATAAAAAGATATGTGTAGGTCGCAAGCTAAAGTATGATAGAGAGACAAGATTTTAGGAAGACAGGAGTAAGGACAAGAAAGGGCGAGTGAGAAGGTAACGAAACGGATGAGTCCTCGGGATTAAGCCCATAAAAACAAGAGAGCTGGTGACTTCTCTAAGTTATAGAAAGCTCAGTATATCCTGAATGAACTCAAAGGAATCTAAGACTAGAGTATTTAGAAGAGATGGAATGCTGGACTGGTAGTAGAATGAAGGTGTAATTGTGTTAGATGAAGGATGACATTTAGGCCTTCGATTGAGTAATGATTTGAAGAGGATTGCATGGATTGTACGTAATTAAAATACCCACGTAAGGTGAATCACATTGGGATGCTTTAAAATACGATTATTAAAGTATAGTATCGCCCCCGGGTGGATCAGAAAAAATCACTTCAAATGTTTCACGATGCAGCGTAAGCCCTAGTGGCAATATCTTACGTAAGAAGTTTTAAGTTATCAATGGAAGGTTATAGATAAACATTGAGGTAAATCAGCAATGGATGAGTAGAAGCTGCAAAGTATGAGATGAGATTAGGCCATCAGTATTAAGATGAACAGTAATGAAGAAGCATTAAAAGACTTAGCTTTATGCATATAGGATAAGCAGCGAGAGTAACCTGGAGTTTGGTAGCAGACCTCAGTAACGATAAATCGAAGTAAGAATTATGGTATAGTATGGCCTACTTAGATGAAGTAAAGCTAATGATGCCCAAAGGGACAGCTTGACATAATTTTGTATATGTTCACAAAGTGAGGCCTAGAGATTGGCTAAGAGCTGGAGGAAAGTCGTAGTATGAGAAAGAGGACTAAAGGGGGGAATGTCCTGGCCTTTGGATTTATTCAAAGAACAGTTGCCTAAATGGCAAGAAGAATATTAAAGTATTCGCAAGAGCTATGGGTTATGAGAATGATAAGTGCATCAGTCAACATTCGAGGACGAATGTTCCAAAGGAGGGAAGGATGTTACACCCTATATTTTCGTACGTGAAAGTACTCCATAAATAAATTGATGAAAGATCAGAAATGAGATGTTACATCCCGCATTTTCGTACGTTAAAGTTTCGTCGTGAGTTAATCGATATAAGTTCGGGAATGAGGTTATTTTGAGATTTTAAGCATTATGCTATTTCAAACACGTGATAAGTAAATTCGTGAAAGTAAGAGGGTAAACGAATCAAAGAAAATGAGTTTCGTTGAAGGTTGTTGGTGTTGGATAAAATACGGCCCGAGCTAAAATACCCGGTATTTATGGACTAGTACCATACAAGGTACCACATGGCCATGATAGTAAGGTGTACAAGGTATGTTAAAAGTGAGTAGTATTTTAAGTAAGTTGAGATAATTATTAATTATTGGGTAATGGGATATAACCTAATTAATTAGGGAATTATGTGAATTATTAAATAATGGGGGAATTAACAAGTTAATTAATAGTTAGTGATTGATTAATTAAAGTCTTTTGGATAAAGACTAAGGCTAAAAGGTGGCAGCCATAGAGGTCTTGAATAATGACTCATTAATCACATGCTAAGGTGGCTTATTTATGTCAAATATGGGGCTTAATCATCAAAGATGTGGGGCCTACACCCACTTAGTAAAAGACATTTCAAAGAATCAAGAAATTGATGTTTGAACTTTGAATCAAAAACTCAAGGTCACGACCGGAGAAGCTCATAACCTTGAAAATTTTTATAAGACTTCTCCAACTCCAGTAACGTGAGGAAGTTTTTATAACATCTTCAACCAATTCATTCAAGGAATCCAACGTTAGCAACGTGAATCCAACGAGATTTCTTAGCACCTTAGCAACATGAGATTTTACAATTTTAAGGAAGTACAGTGCAATCTTTTTCAAGAATATCATACGGATTTTCCCCTACTTCGATCCACCGTTACATATTGTCGCAATTGACGTGTGTTAGAGGGATTGTCAAGAGAATCGGCTCGGGTATGTTAAGGCTATCCCTTCTTTCTTTTGGCATGATCTATACGACACAAACAAAAC
>AWOL01S0012025.1:0-10066 GCA_000715115.1 Nicotiana otophora | reverse complement strand
CCTCATCAATTATTCTTCAATTCTTGCTTGAAACTTTGAAGATTATCAAGGAAAGCAATCTAGGCCTCCATCCTAGAGGTAAGAATCTATACCCTGGCCCTAAATTGTTGAAACTTATACTAAAAATGAGTAATTAATAAGATGGTCGATGGGTATGAGGGTTGTTTATCTTGCATGCATGTGTGGTAAAAAGAGTGTGGAAAAGGGAACTAGAACCTTGAATGTTTTCCTAATTTTGGGTTCAATTTGTATATTGCTAAAATAGATTGAGGTTGCTAAGGGTTCAAGATAATTGTAGAGTCTAAAGAAGCGTAATTGAGGTATGTATGGCTAACTCTCTTTTTCCTAGAATCGAACTCCTAGTGTTCGAATATTTGGTGTAAATTTCGACTTGATCATACTAGAATTGTTTGCCTTAGTGTGTTGGGTTGGAAGATTCATGTTTCCTAATTCTTTTAGATGTTTACCATATCATCATGCTATATGAGAAAGTGACTATGGTTTTCCAAGCTCCTTCCCTTATGTGTTAAATGCCTTATGTGATGGTACTTATCGACATGAATGATGATGTTATTTGAACAAATAAAAAGGGAAAGGCTTGAATTGTAAAATGTGACCAAGTGCCAAGAAGTACTTAATAAATGAGGTGGGTTTGTACCATCAAATGAAGATGGGAAAGAAATGTGAATTGAGTGGATAGTTGAAAGAGGTTATGTCTCAAGTGAGATGGCTTAGTCTATCGGGCCGAGATCAGATGCCATGTTGTACACATGGTGGCAATTGTATTGGAATCATTGAATTACATTGTGGATATGGATATGTCTCACTTGAGATGGCTTAGCCGGTCGGGCCGAGACTGGACTCCGTGTAAAAACACGGTGGCATTGTGAGTTGTGGCCTGGCACTAAAGATTATTAAACTAAAAATATGAAAAGAATGAATTGGAAACTATGTGATCCTTACTTGGTGTTTTCTTTGTATTTCTATGAAGTACTTATTGATTATTATGGTTGCCTTCTCTTTGTTTCACTGTTCATTCTACTACGATTAGTGTTTGCCTTGCATACTAATTACTATTCGACAGTACTAACGTCCCTTTTGCCGGGGGAGCTACATCTTTGAATGGATATAGGTGGTTCCATCGCAAATAGTGCCGATCGCAGATAGTGGCACTCTCTTTCTCTCCTCACAGCAGTTTTGGTGAGCCCTATTTCTCCCAGAGGTCATGTAGTCCTTCTTCTATATAAGTTTTATATTTTGAGGTATAGCCGGGGCCTTGTTTCCCGCATTGTAATATTTNACTATAGAGTGAGAGAGGGAGCGTTAGAGTGAGAAAGTAACCCTCATCCATTATTCTTCAATTCTTGCTTGAAACTTTGAAGATTATCAAGGAAAGCAATCTAGGCCTCCATCCTAGAGGTAAGAATCTATACCCTGGCCCTAAATTGTTGAAACTTATACTAAAAATGAGTAATTAATAAGATGGTCGATGGGTATGAGGGTTGTTTATCTTGCATGCATGTGTGGTAAAAAGAGTGTGGAAAAGGGAACTAGAACCTTGAATGTTTTCCTAATTTTGGGTTCAATTTGTATATTGCTAAAATAGATTGAGGTTGCTAAGGGTTCAAGATAATTGTAGAGTCTAAAGAAGCGTAATTGAGGTATGTATGGCTAACTCTCTTTTTCCTAGAATCGAACTCCTAGTGTTCGAATATTTGGTGTAAATTTCGACTTGATCATACTAGAATTGTTTGCCTTAGTGTGTTGGGTTGGAAGATTCATGTTTCCTAATTCTTTTAGATGTTTACCATATCATCATGCTATATGAGAAAGTGACTATGGTTTTCCAAGCTCCTTCCCTTATGTGTTAAATGCCTTATGTGATGGTACTTATCGACATGAATGATGATGTTATTTGAACAAATAAAAAGGGAAAGGCTTGAATTGTAAAATGTGACCAAGTGCCAAGAAGTACTTAATAAATGAGGTGGGTTTGTACCATCAAATGAAGATGGGAAAGAAATGTGAATTGAGTGGATAGTTGAAAGAGGTTATGTCTCAAGTGAGATGGCTTAGTCTATCGGGCCGAGATCAGATGCCATGTTGTACACATGGTGGCAATTGTATTGGAATCATTGAATTACATTGTGGATATGGATATGTCTCACTTGAGATGGCTTAGCCGGTCGGGCCGAGACTGGACTCCGTGTAAAAACACGGTGGCATTGTGAGTTGTGGCCTGGCACTAAAGATTATTAAACTAAAAATATGAAAAGAATGAATTGGAAACTATGTGATCCTTACTTGGTGTTTTCTTTGTATTTCTATGAAGTACTTATTGATTATTATGGTTGCCTTCTCTTTGTTTCACTGTTCATTCTACTACGATTAGTGTTTGCCTTGCATACTAATTACTATTCGACAGTACTAACGTCCCTTTTGCCGGGGGAGCTACATCTTTGAATGGATATAGGTGGTTCCATCGCAAATAGTGCCGATCGCAGATAGTGGCACTCTCTTTCTCTCCTCACAGCAGTTTTGGTGAGCCCTATTTCTCCCAGAGGTCATGTAGTCCTTCTTCTATATAAGTTTTATATTTTGAGGTATAGCCGGGGCCTTGTTTCCCGCATTGTAATATTTCTCTTTTGTACCCTTAGAGGCTCCATAGACATTTATGTGGGTCATGTATGTATGTTGGGGTGGTCGTTGGACCGAGTTGTATTTTGGAAATTTAACTATGGCATAATGCATAAAATGAAAACAAAAAAATGAACTAGCAACATTTATACACTTATATAACTGATCTCTCCCCTGTTTTACAAATGGTGACGCATTCACTTTTTGGATCATGAATTAGTCGGGTAGAAAAGGTTTACTAGGCTTGATCGACCGGGTTCACTCGGTTGAGCGCCGGTCGTGCTCCCCGGGGTTGGGGAGTGACAAACTTGGTATCAGAGCCTAAGGTTTTAAACTGTCCTAGGATGTCTCGAAGCTGTGTCTAGTAGAGCCCTTCTTATCGGTGTGTTGTCGACCACATATATAATTAGGGGGCTACTTGGACATTTAAGAATGATACCCTTCATTGTTGTTCTATATCGTGCGATAGAGCGGAACGTGAGGTTGTTTTCCCCTAACTCGTGCTTTGTTCTAACTTTCAGTAAATGGCACCTAAGAAGAGAGCGAGAATTGGCCAAGAAGCCAATGCCACACCAGGAGTGGTTGTTGACCCCCTACTTGATAATGCGGGTGAGGATAATCACCCTACTATCACACTGCCTGATTCATCTACTCCGGAACAGACTACCCCAATTCTTACACCCGCGGAGGGTGCCATAATCCCTCCCGCCGATATACCTGTTCCACCTACAGCCCCAGCTCCTGGTCCCGGTATTTCTGATGGGGATCTTAGGGGAGCTATTCAGATGCTGACTCAGTTAGTAGCTTCTCAGGCCTAGAGGTCAAATGTTGCACCCACCTTATTTAGCTCGCAAGAGGATTCTTCTAGTTCCAGGGTAAACAGGTTCCTTCAGTTAGACCCTCCAGTGTTCACAGGTACTGATCCCGGGGTAGACCCTCAGGATTTCATTGATGAGATGCATAAGACTCTCCGAGTTATGCGTGCTACTGAAGTAGAGGGAGTAGAGTTGGCCTCTTATCGTCTGAAAGGGGTGGCATATTCCTGGTTTAAAATGTGGGAAGATTACCAGGAGGAGGGGAGCCCTCTGGGGAGATGGAGTGAGTTCGCGGATGCCTTCATAGACCATTTCTTCCCTGCCGAGACTAAGGCAGATCGTGCTGTGGAGTTTGAGACCCTGAAACAGGGTAGTAGGAATGTGTGGGAGTATCACATGGAGTTCGTGCACCTGTCGAAGTATGTTGTTCATATGATGCCGACTATGGAGGCAAGAGTGCGTCGATTTGTGCAGGGCGTTAGACCATTGGTTATTAATGAGGCTGCCACAACTGCTCTAAATTCTGACATGAACTATGGAAGGATGGTGGCATTTACCCAAGCTACGGAGGCTCGAAAGTTAAAGTTCAGGATGGAACGAGAAAGTAGTAGTAGGGCCCGATCAGCGAGCAACCTTGGGGACTCATCTGTAGGTGGGAAATCAACTTCTCGGGGAGGATCATCAGGGTCATCCCAGTCTTATGCTCTGTCTCCAGCTAGTGCCCCGCCATCAGGGCATGGTTAGCAGCAGGGGAGTCGCTTTAGGCTCGGTCAGGGCAGCAGGAGGTCCCACCATTAGGGCCGATCAGGAGGGAGATTCCAGCAGTAGCAGAGGGCCACATGCCCTAAGTGTGGGAGGATACATTCTGGAGTCTGCTACCTAGACATGCCAGTATGTTACGGATGCAGAATGAGAGGCCATATTCAAAGGGAGTGTCGTGCATCTCATCAAGGTGCAGGCAGGGACACAACTCAGTCATCCAGCCCTACAGCTGCCACATCTTCAGCACACCCTCTAGCTCGAGGCTCTTTGGCACCCGCATGGCATGGTGCAGCTAGGGGTGGTGCACAGAGTTTGGGATGACCCAGCTGATTCTATGCTATGAGTGGTCGACAGAGTGCAGAGGTTTCCCTAGATGTCGTCACAGGTATATTGACCGTTCAATCTCATGATGTGTATGCCCTTATTGATCCCAGATCTTTTTTGTCCTATATTACTCCTTATGTTGCTACGAGCTTTGGGGTAGAACTGGAACAACTTCATGAGCCGTTCTCTGTATCTAACCCAATTGGCGAGTTTATTATGGCCGCACGGGTTTATAGAGATTATGTTGTCACGGTGCATAGTCGGGATACCATGGCCGATCTTATTGAACTAGGAATGATTGATTTTGATGTAATAATGGGAATGGTTTGGCTTTATTCATGTTTTGCCAAACTCAATTGCCGAGCCAAAATCATGAGGCTTGAGTTTCCTAACGGGCCAGCTGTTGAGTGGGAGGGGAATAATATTATGCCAAAAGGTAGGTTTATTTCTTACCTTAAGGCCACAAAGATGATCAGGAAGGGGTATATTTACAATTTGGTTCGAGTTACGGACACCACTACTGGGGTGCCTACCCTTGAATCTATACCGATTGTGAATGAATTCCCTGATGTATTTCCAGATGAGCTCCCTGGAATTCCTCCAAACAGAGAGATTGATTTTGGGATTGATGTGATGCTGGGCACGCAGCCTATATCCATTCCACCTTATAGAATGGTGCTGACAGAATTAAAAGAGCTAAAGGAACAACTAAGGGATTTGCTAGAGAACGGTTTCATCCGACCGAGTGTGTCGCCTTGGGGCGCATCAGTTCTCTTTCTCAGGAAGAAAGATGGATCGCTGCGGATGTGTATTGATTACCGACAACTCAACAAAGTCACAATCAAAAACAAATACCCATTGCCTAGAATAGATGATTTGTTTGATCAATTAGAAGGTGCTAAGTTCTTCCCCAACATTGATTTGCGGTCCGGGTACCATCAATTGAAGGTAAGGGAGCAGGATATTCCGAAAATAGCTTTCAGCAATCGGTATGGGCACTTTGAATTTTTGGTAATGTCTTCAAGCTAACAAATGCCCCAGCGGCTTTCATGGATCTTATGAATCGAGTCTTCAAGTCGATCCTCGACTCCTTTGTGATAGTATTCATTGACGCCATCCTTGTGTATTCACGAAGTCGAGAGGATCACACCTATCACCTCAGGGTAGTTCTGCAAACTCTTCATCAACACCAATTGTATGCAAAGTACCCGAAATGTGAATTTTGGCTTGAATCTGTTACATTCCTGGGTCATGTCATCTCCGGAGAAGGGATTAAGGTTGATCCTCAAAAGATTGCAGCTGTGAAAGATTGGCCTAGACCTACTACTCCAATAGAGATTCGCAGTTTCTTGGGTTTGGCCGGGAACTATAGGGGGTTCTCCACTCTTGCCTCTCCATTGACTAAATTGACGCAGAAGGTAATTAAGTTCCAGTATTCCGATGCTTGTGAAAGGAGCTTCCAGGAATTGAAATCCAGATTGACTTCTGCGCTGGTATTGACCCTGCCAGAGGGTACCGAGGGGTTTGTGGTGTATTGCGATACTTCAAGGATCGGTATTGGGTGTGTATTAATGCAACATAGTAAGTTATTGCATATGCTTCAAGGCAACTTAAGAATCATGAAAAGAACTATCCAGCTCATGACTTAGAGCTTGCGGTAGTGGTTTTTGCATTAAACATTTGGCGTCATTATTTGTATAGAGTCCATATAGATGTATTCACGGACCACAAGAGTCTTCAATACATCTTCAAACAGAAGGAATTGAACTTAAGGCAGAGAAGGTGGCTTGAATTGCTCAAAGATTATGACATCAACATTTTATATCATCCGGGGAAAGCTAATGTGGTGGAGGATGCTCTTAGTCGGAAATCTATGGGTAGTTTGGCTCACTTGGAGGCATGTTAAAGGCCCTTGGCCCGGGAGGTTCACCAATTGGCCAGTTTGGGAGTTTGTTTTGCGGACTCTAATGAAGGGGGAGTGATTGTGTGGAATAGGGAGGAATCATCGCTTATGACGGAGGTCAAGGAGAAGCAATACAATGATCCAGTGTTGGTACAGCTGAAGGAGGGGATTCATAAACACAAGACTACGGCCTTTTCTTTTGGCGTGGATGACGGTACATTACGGTACCAAGGGCGACTATGTGTTCCAAACGTAGATGGTCTTCGGGAAAGAATCATGGCAGAAGCTCATACTTCTAGATATTCCATGCACCCAGGTTCTACAAAAATGTATCATGATCTCAAGGAAGTTCACTGGTGGAAAGACATGAAGAGGGGTATGGCAGACTTTGTGGCAAAATGTTCAAACTGTTAACAAGTGAAGGCCGAGCATCAAAGGCCCAGTGGGTTAGCTTAGAGTATAGAAATTCCAATGTTGATATGGGAAATGATCAACATGGATTTTGTGGTAGGGTTACCACGCATGCCGCGTAGGTTTGACTCAATTTGGGTGATCGTGGATCGATTCATAAAATCAGCTCACTTTTTGCCAGTTAAATCCACCGACACTGCGGAACAATATGCTTTGTTGTATATCAAGGAAATAGTCAGGCTTCATGGCACTCCAGTTTCCATCATTTCCGATCAAGGGGCCCAATTCACAGCTAATTTCTGGAAGAAGTTTCAGCAAGGTTTGGGTACGCAGGTAAATCTTAGCACAACTTTCCATCCACATACTAACGGGCAAGCTGAGCGGACTTTTAAGATGCTTGAGGACATTCTGTGTGCGTGTGTGCTTGACTTCAAGGGTAGCTGGGATGATCATTTTCCGCTCATAGAATTTGCTTATAACAACATCTTCCATGCCAGTATTCAGATGGCGCCATTTGAGGCCTTGTATGGTAGAAGATGTAGATCACCGATTGGGTGGTTCGAGGTTAGAGAAGCCGAACTAATAGGACCATACCTTGTGCATCAGGCTACATAAAAGGTTAAGATCATAAAAGAGCGGTTGAAAACTACTCAAAGTCGTCAAAAATACTACTCGAATGTTCGTCACAGAGACTTAGAGTTCAAAGAAGATGATTCGGTGTTCTTGAAGATATCTCCCATGAGGGGGATCATGCGGTTTGGAAAGAAAGGGAAATTAAGTCCGAGGTATATCGGTCCATATAAAATCATTCAAAGGATAGGTCAGGTGGCGTATAAGCTTGAACTACCACCTGAGATGTCATTAGTACACCCGGTATTCCATGTGTTCATGTTGAAGAAGGTAGTTGGAGATCCGTCCGCTATTGTGCCGGTTGATACCATCGAGGTTAGTGAAGAATTGTCATATGAAGAAATTCCGGTTGCTATTCTTGATAGGCAGGTCCGGAAATTGAGAAACAAAGAAATTGCATCCTTGAAGGTGTTATGGCGAAACCAACAAGTCGAAGAAGCTACTTAGGAAGCCGATAATGAAATGAAAGAAAAGTACCCTCATTTGTTTGATTAGCCATGTAATAGTTTTATGAAGTTGTTTCCCCTAAAGTCTGTATCGCTTGTTCGGCTAATATAAAGACACTCCTTTCTAGTTGTATGTCCCCCATGAGGCTTTGGTTGGTGTTATTTTGCATTCTGTTGTGTCATTTAATTCAATATATGTTGCTAAGGTGTGTTTCGGGGGCTCTCTAGCAGGTTGATAGGCCTAAATATAAAGGAAACTCTGGCAAAATGTTTAGAAAGTTAGAAAGTAAGGCAAATTTGGGGCTGATGGTGTGTGGCATGACTGAAACTGTGTTAAGTGAACCTTGATCCTCATTCGAGGATGAATGATCTTAAGTGGGGGAGGATGTAAGGACCCGTAAAAATTTTAACCAAAAACTCGGGGTTTCGTGGTGCCAAGTTAGATTCTTGCATTATTATAGTACAAATTCTTCTACTATAAGCTTGCGAGCCGCAGTTCGGACTTTTTCGATTGAACAGTACCCTACGGACTGAGAGGAAAATATTTCGCAGAAGAACGCATTTTTACGGCCCATTATGCGGCCGTATAATCACTCTGCGGACCGCATAATGGCCGTAGAGTGAAGCAGTACGTTGGCGAGTTTGAGGTCAACATTGCGGTCAATTATGCGACCGCATAACCACTATGTGGACCGCATGTCAATCGCATAATACCTCTTGGATTTTTGCGGAGGGAGTTCTGCGGTGCATTATGCGACCGCAGAACGCGTATGCGGACCGCATACTGGTCGCATACCTGAGCTGTAAGTTCAGGCCCCTGAGGGCCATTTCTGCGGTCACTTTGCGGATCGCATAACCGTTATGCGGTCGCATAGACCTGTGCCGGGCACCCATTTTCTTAATTTAAAACCCCGACCCCCATTCCGTTAAAACACCCCCTTTAGTCTATTTTGAGCTCATTTTCTTATACTATAGAGTGAGAGAGGGAGCCTTAGAGTTTGAAAGTAACCCTCATCAATTATTCTTCAATTCTTGCTTGAAACTTTGAAGATTATCAAGGAAAGCAATCTAGGCCTCCATCCTAGAGGTAGGAATCTATACCCTAGCCCTAAATTTTTGAAACTTATACTGAAAATGAGTAATTAATAAGATGGTCCATGTGTATGAGGGTTGTTTATCTTGCATGCATGTGTGGTAAAAAGTGTGTGGAAAAGGGAACTAGAACCATGAACGTTTTCCTAATTTTGGGTTCAATTTGTATATTGCTAAAACAGATTGAGGTTGCTAAGGGTTCCGGATAATTGTAGAGTCTAAAGAAGAGCAATTGAGGTATGTATGGCTAACTCTCTTCTTCCTAGAATTGAACTCTTGGTGTCCGAATATTTGGTGTAAGTTCCAACGTGATCTTACTAGAATTGTTTGCCTTAGTGTGTTGGGTTGGAAGATTCATGTTTCATAATTGTTTTAGATGTTTACCATGTCATCATGCTATTTGAGAACGTGACTATGATTTTCCAAGCTCCTTCCCTTATGTGTGAAATGCCTTATGTGATGGTACTTATCGACATGAATGATGATGTTATTTGAACAAATAAAAAGGGAAAGGCTTGAATTGTAAAATGTGCCCAAGTGCCAAGAACTACTTAATAAATGAGGTTGTTTGTGCCATTTAATGAAGATGGGAAAGTAATGTGAATTGAGTGGACAGATGAAAGAGGTTATGTCTCAAGTGAGATGGCTTAGCCGATCGGGCCGAGATCGAACGCCATGCTATACACATGGTGGCATTTGTATTGGAATCATTGAATTACATTATGGATATGGATATGTCTCACTTGAGATGGCTTAGCCGGACGGGCCGACACCGGACTCCATGTAAAAACACGCTGACATTGTGAGTTGTGGCTTGGCACTAAAGACTATTAATCTAAAAGGATGGAAAGATTGAATTGGAAACTACATGATCCTTACTTGGTGTTTTCTTTGTATTTCTATGAAGTACTTATTGATTATTATAACTGTCTTCTCTTTTTTTCACTATTCATTCAATTAAGATTAGTGTTTGCCTTACATATTAGTACTATTCGACAGTACTAACGTCCCTTTTGCCGGGGCGCTACATCTTTGAATGGATGTAG
>AWOL01S0012023.1:109245-122789 GCA_000715115.1 Nicotiana otophora | reverse complement strand
CTCACCTCACACTCATCGGACCAACTAAAAGGAGCACCCTTCTAGGTCAATCTAGTCAAAGGTGTAGCAATGGATGAGAAACACTCCACAAAACGGCGATAATAATCTGCCAAATCCAAGAAGATCCAAATCTTTGGGCCTGAAGATGGTCTAGACCAACTCTATACTGCTCAATCTTCTTCGGATCAACTTAATCCCCCCACTAGATAAAATGTGCCCCAATAACACCATTAAATCGAGCTAAAAGTCACACTTCGAGAATTGAGCATATAGCTTCTTCTCCCTCAATGTCTGGAGTACGATCCTTAGATACTACTCATGATCCTCCTAGTTTCGTGACTACACCAATATATCATCAATGAATACCATGATGAAAGTATGAAGATATGGCTAGAACACAATGTTTGTCAAGTGCATAAAGGCCGCTGGGCATTGGTCAGTGTAAAAGACATCACTAGAAACTCATAGTGACCATAGCAAGTCCTGAATGTCATCTTCGGAATATCTAAATCACGTATCTTCAACTGATGGTAACCCGAACTCAAATCAATCTTCGAGAACACTCTAGCACCCTAAAGTTGATCAAATAATTCATCAATGCATTGTTGTGGGTACGTGTTGTTAATTGTAACCTTGTTCAGCTGTTTGTAATCAATACACATACTCATAGTACCATGCTTCTTCCTCATAAATGGAACCGGTGTACCCCAAGGTGACACACTAGGCCTGATGAAGCCCTTATCTAGTAGTTCCTACAACTGTTCCTTTAACTCTGTAGGTTCCATGCGGTACAATGATATAGAGATGGGCTAAGTCCCGGTACCAAGTCAATACCAAAATCAATTACCCTATTGGGTGACATGCCCGACAAAACTGCTGGAATCATATCTGAAATATCCATCCCTATCAGAACTAAATTGACGATAAGAGTATCAGCACTAACATCCCTCACAAAGGCCAAGTACGCCAAACATCCCTTCTCAACCATTCGTTGAGCCTTAAAATGTGAAATTACCCTACTAGGAACATAATCTAGGGATCCTCTTCACTCCAACCTTAGCACCCCCGACATCGCCAATGTCACTATCTTAGCGTGACAATCAAGGATAGAGAGATATGGAAAAAACCAGTCCATGCCAAAAATCACATCAAAATCAACAATGCTAAGTAATAAAAGATCAACTCTAATTTCATATCCACTAATAGTCACCACACAAGATCGATATAAACCGTCCACAAAAATAGAATCACACATCGACGTAGATACATGAGCAAACATAGTTGAAGAATCACGAGGCATATCCAAATAACGATCAAAGTATGATGACATATATTAATAAGTGGAACCTGGATCAAATAATACTGAAGCATCCCTACGGCACACTAAAACAATACATGTGATCACAGCATCAGAAGAAACTACCTATGGTCTGGTAGGAAATGCATAGAAACTATCCTTAACACCACCTCAGTTACCTCCCCCTCTGGGGAGAACTCGTCCCACACAACCTCTTCCACGAGCTGGCTGGGCGGGTGGTGTAGGAAATGGTGCAAGATTCATAGTATGGCCTCCCTACTACATTAGACCTATGTATTGACGGGGTAATACTTTCTCACATGTCCCAGCTCTCCACAATCATGGAAACCTCGAACTGGTAATGATTGTGGGGCCTGAATCGAACCCCGAGAACTAGAATAACCACTAGGAGAATCCAGTACTAGTGAACCCTGAACTAATAGAGCATGGTACGAGCTTTGAGCATGAAGGGAACTGAAGGACGATTGAACTGGACGAGTGCTATATGAACCATGGCTAGCTGATGAACCACGAGGAACCTGACGAGCCATTTGAGCGGGCCTAAAAGGACGACCTCTGCTATGATGTGAATGACTTCCAGACAAGGTACTCCTAAAACCACTGAAACCACGGGGCTCATGCATTTCCCCTCATCGTGCTCAAGCCTGCGAATCTTTTCCAAACGCCCAACAATCTTGCCTACCTGGTCATACCTAGCATCAGTCTCAGTCACTTGAGCCAAACTGTAACGTAGACAATAGTTGAGGCCACCAATGAACCTACTGATCCTCTCTCTCTCAGTGGGAACAAACCATATTGCGTGACGAGCCAGATCCCTAAATCTCATCTCGTACTGAGTCACAGTCATATCCCCCTAGCGTAGCTGCTCAAAATCTCTAAGCAACCCCTCCATGCGAGTATTTGGGAAAAACTTCTTTAATAAGAGAAATGAGAACTCATGCCATGTAAGTAGAGCTGCACCGACTGGCCTGCTCAACTCATAAGACTTCCACAATCTGTAGGCTGCCTCTGTCAAGCCAATGGTGGTAAATGCAACTCCACTAGTCTCCAAAATAGCGCTGTGAAAAAAATCCACTAACACCAATCTAGAAAATCCTAAGCATCCTCTGACTCTCCTCAGCTAAATCTGGCACTTTAAGCCACCCAAGACACTCAAACCTCTTCTGCTCCACATAGATCAAAGGTAGACCAACCTCGACCCGAGCAGTAGCAACCTGTTGAACAGGTAACACTCCTGGTGTCTGGGCACCTCACCCAGCTTGCGAGGTAGCTGGTGCAACTGGAATAAATACCACCTGAGCCAGGTTCGTGCACACAGTAAGAATTTGGGCTAAGGCATGCTGAAGGCCAAGAATAACGATTGGCAACGCCGGTGCCTGAGCTAGTCCCACTAGCTCAACAGTATATGAAACCTGCTCAACATGTGTTGCCCTAGCAATAGTAGGAGTTACACCTCGGCCCTACCACGGCCCGTCCTCTCGTAACTCTAACTGGTTGTACTAGTGCCCGTTTGCCAGATCCGGTTGCACGTGTCCTAATCATTTGTGAGATAATAGAAGAGTAGAGGTTTAGACTTCAAAATTAACAAATCTACACGACAAGAATGCAAGAAAATGAAATTTCCTAATTGTTTTATAGCCTCTCGAAGATAGATACAAATGTCTCTGCACCAATCCGCAAGACTCAGCTAAACTTGCTCATGACTCGTGAGACCTAAGCAACCCAGTGCTCTGACACCAACTTGTCTCGACCTAACTCCCACCGGAGCCACTATGGCACCTAACACTATTTGCTAGGCAAACCAATAGTCACACAATAAGAATGAGTTTAAATAAACACGATTGAATAAACTTAATAGCTGAAATATGCTAAATAACAGATGAAAACAACAACAATACGTCTACAACCATCCCAATGATCTGGTGTCAGCGAGTACATGAGCACTAGTGAGCATCAAACTACAAGGCCAAATTCTCAATACAACTATCTGAATAGAAGAACAACAATAGTAGAGACAATGAAAGAGAACTTTAAGGTCTGCGGACGGCATAACATGTACCTCATAGTCTCCCAAAAGCCGGTAGTAACAGAACTGTCACGACCCCGAATTCCCACCTTAGGATGTCATGATGCCACCTATTCTCTAAGACTAGGTAAGCCAACAATACAATAAGACTTAACAAGATTTGCATCTTAGATATCAAATTAAAATATTAATCTATCATAAAACAATAAAAACAGTACAACTGACAAAGTTTCCCATAACCTAGTGAAACTGAGTTATAAGCTCTACAGAGAGTGCTCTAATAATCTCTAAATACATTAATGTTTTGAACACGAGATAAGCAGTAATGCAACTAAAAGCAGAAGGTGACCCTGAGGCCTGCGAGCATCAAGAAGGTGTGCCTCGAAGTCTCCAAAATAGTTGGTTTGTCACTGGCATCCGGCAAGGGCGAATATACCTAGATATGCACAAAAATGTGTAGAAACGTACCATGAGTATACCACAATGGTAACTTGTAAGTATCAAGACTAACCTGTGCTAATCTCAAATCACGGGTCCCAAATCACAAACCATAATCACATGGCATCTCGTGCCTACTTTGTCAATCACAACTGCACGGACAACTCACGCACTTCACAGACAACACACGCCAATACAATTAATAATAACCTCATAGATGCACGGACAACTCAAGTGTCAACAGTAACAATATCTTATATCTGTACGGACAACTCATGTGCCCACAGTCCAGTCCTCATATAGAAAGAAGATATACAAGAATACACGTACATGATCAATGAATAGAGACAAGAAAGATCAGATACACATAATAGCATATTGGAAACAACACAACAAAAGCCCTTAATATGCATGATTCACACAAGATAGGCACGCTACCACACAAATATTATCAATGACAATTCCCCTAGGCCATCACAAGTCATCCACGACATAGCCCCCTTGTTTCGCCACACACACATAAAAATTATCCCACTCTATCTCACCATATGTGCAAACCTAACATATATAGCCCACCATGTTATGTCGCGTGTGCAAATATCACAAATAACAATAGCACGGACAACTTACGTGCAAACACCCCGACAAATTCTCTGAACAATCCCAGATGTACCAAAAAACATAACAACACTATATAACAGCTCTCACCACATGTGCCCATATGCCACAACATTCCCTTAACAAAACTCCCTACACCGCAACCACACATAGCCCACAGCTCAATAACACTGAGTAAAACAACTAAAACAACAATAACACTAGAGTACAACAAGTAAGTCAACACAAGAATTACAAAAAGATAATGAAAATGAAGAATAAGCTCATCAATGAAAGACATAACAAGTAATAATTTCTTCAAATAAGAATAACAGAATAATGAGAGAGATAACATGTAACAACGACTCCAGATAAGAATAAATTAACAATGGACGAGATACCATGTAACAACGATGTCAAATAAGAATAAATCAACAATGGAAGAGATAACATGTAACAATGACTTCAAATAAGAATAACTTAACAATGAGATAGATAACGTGTAAATAAGAGAGGTAACAACTTCGTTTAAAGAATATAAGAGTATATTTGGCAATAAAAGATAGAACATGAACTACCAACTTCAAGTAAAGCATGTAAGGGTAAATTTAAAAATGGAGGATATAATATGATAGGGCAACTTCAATTAAATGTACATACGAAAGCTAAGGGTATAAACCGGTAAATGTTTCGCATATAAGGCCGTATACACACTCGTCACCTCATGTACAAGTCTTCCACATAATTCTAATAGTTTAATAAACCAAACACTATGGTGTAGCTTCCCCCACACAAAATTAGGCAAGATACTTACCTCGAACAAGGTAAATCAATCCACTAAAAATCCCTTCCCGTGTGAATCATCTTGCAGGAGACTCGAATGTAGCAAAAACATAACTTAATATCATAAATAAAAACCATAAAAACCAATTCCGGATAATAAAGATTCAATCGTTAAGGAAATTAAAAAGTCAACTCTAAACGTCAACCCCAGGCTCGCATCTCAGAACATAACCAGTACTGAAAATGAACTACTATCTGCACAGGTACATGTCAGGTGAATTGGGCAATGTCCCCCAAATTAGGTAACTGTAAAATTTAACTAGTATTATGGGCCATACCCCCTCGCAGCAGATAAATATATAATCAATAGGCCCAACTGGTGTTATGGGCTATACCCCCCAGCATATAATCAATAGGGCTCATTGGTATTATGGGCTATCTTCTCTTAACATTTAATCTATAGGTCTTGATGGTGTTATGGGCTATATCCCCCCAGCATAACCAATGTAAGCATGTATGAGACATAACACATGTGGAAATATCATATGCACTCAAGAGATAGTGACGGAATCCAAAAACAGAATCACAAATGTAATTTGACGCTCGTCATCCATAAGATGGACGGAGGAGCATATCCCCATTCTAGGGAGAAATTGAGTATGTACATGAGGTACAAAGATTAATTAACTCATTAGTAACCCTCAATAATTAATTTAGAACAAAGGAACTCAAGATTTGTCCATCTATTCAAATTTCAAAAACATTCGGCAGAGTTTCCCCTAAAACTTGATGATCCCCACAAACAGCAGAGAGTACAATAATATAGACGGGAATAAATACCTAGCCAAGATGATAACATCATACAAACTCTCTAGATATGTCAAATTATTAAAATAATTCCAAATATCAAGAATTAAGCTTATGTAATCTTAATTGAATCTATTAGGATCATATGGGTTTAGGTATACATAAAACATCAAAGGAAGGGACCTAACGAAAGTCCAGATGGCATAGGCCAAATGGGTGATTTTCCCTTTTGTTGTTGTTATGTTTGAAGTTCCAACTTAAACTATTTCCTTCCATAATTCACATATGGAATCAAATTACATATAGTGATACAATACATGCGGATATTTCCCTTGAACAACCCTAAAAAAATCAAGCAAAAAGGCTAGAACATAGCTAAACCAGATCATGCCGAAAACAAAATGAAAACCCTACATACCTCTTGTGTTCTTGCTTCCAAGCCTTGTTCCCTTTGATTCACACCATTAATTATGCTTGTATAACTAAAATACAGTGGTGAAAATATTCCCTAACAACGAAGTTCTTACCAAAACACGAGTTATAACGAGAAAGGGGGATGACAAAGTATTGCCTATGTCGTAAGGATCGCGTTGATGTGTTCACATCTTGATTTTGAATTGTTGATGATGGAATTTCTTCAAAACGTTAAGGATGATTTTAGGATATCTATAGAGACTCTTTAGGTCTGATTTGGGTCGATATGAGCCTTAGAGATGAAGGCTACAACTTTATATATCAAGATTAACTTCAACCGACCTTGTGGGTCCCAAATGGAGTTGCTTACGCAGTCTCGCGAAAATGCGAATAACACTCCATTCCTAAGTTGTATCGACGAACAGTTTAATGCATTGAAAACTAGACTTGTTGATATTCAAATTGGTGTGTAGATCACTGTCACTCCTAACCTCAAGAAGCGCGACCGGCGCTCAACCAAGATACCCTGGTTAAGAAGGCCTGAGAGATGCAACCTTGCCCATTAACAATATAAGAATCAGTACAAGTGAGAGACAAAAGAAGAGTCAAGTGTTCCATATTATTTTTCCATTACTCAAAGGATATTCATTTATGATTTCCATAATATTACAAGTTTATATATATGATGAAAAACATGTTTGCAAAAATACTAACACTTCTAGTTCAATTCCCAACATCAAACACCACCCACACTATGTCTACGGATCCTCTAAGTACAATAGAAGAGTAGAATGGAAGTGCTAGCGACATGACCCCGGCTATACCTCAAAGCAAAAAATACAACGTCAAATGACATAAATCCCTTAACACAGTAGGGCTCACCAAAATCTGCTGAGTAGAGAGTAACTGATAATGAGGATCAAGACGGCCCGCTGATGAACTACCTGCATCCATTGAAGATGCAACGCCCTCGGCAAAAGGTAAGTTAGTACATATGGAATAGTACTAGTATGTGAAGCTAAATGTCCTCTTACAAAATAGAATGCCAATGAAATAAGGGGAAGCACCATGGAAGCAACAAATAACAATCAATGATATCCAAATGCAAAGTTAAAACATAACAATTTTCATAATACGAATAAAATATATATTTTTGGTTGGGAGAACATTAGTCCCGATATACCACCGTGCTTTTAGCACAGAGTCCGATTACACCAGATCAGCTATGCCAGCTCCCCACGGACAATGTGGTTTGATATGTGATGCGAAAAAAGTTATTACCAAGAGTAGTACCACCATGTGTGCAACATGGCGTCCGATCTCAACCCGATCAGGTAGGCCGCCTTCCTACATATACCGTGTGGGTTGACTTTCCAATTCACATCTAATATCAATCTCGTGTAGTTTTTGGTGTGGGTCTTATCACCCACCCATCATCGGTTTGATAATGATACTCCCAAAAATATATTTTTTTGTTTATTCACACAAGGTAACATAAATACAAATGTATTCACCTCATCATCTTTCATATTGTATAAATCTTCAATAGTATTTTCAACCACTCACAACAACAGTATTTCCTTGGATCTTTTGGCCATTCACAAGTTTCTTTATTCATGGCACGATGGTCGTATTTCAAGTCCACATTTCCATTTCTTTCCTCTCACGTATCATAATCATAAATATCAACATATATAATATTTTGGAAATCACAACTTTAAGTTCATTAGAAATGAAGACTTTAAACACACGAGATTGCTTTCCATGAAATAGAGTTAAATGATTGGCAATCGAAGCGCAAGTTAAAATCATAGACGAGTAACACACCATTTATTCTTGAAATACTTTTTCCAAAAAGGGCAATACACAATTTCAACTCACTTCTTTCATTTTCAAGCATCTTTATAGATTATAAACAATATGAGTTTTCAAAATCAAGGTCTTAAGTATATATATGACCAATAGGAGTTTTGGAAGCATGGAGTATTCTTTCCAAGTTAAGCATAATGGACATTCATTTGAAACACCACTAAAAGTAATAACATTTTAATACATATATCATACTTTGAACACGTTCCCAAAGGATAACATAATATGATAAGAGTATCCAGAACACATTTTGAACATACATATCTATAATTATATTTCGACACAAGTTTCATTCGAAATAGTCAAATTTATTATGAACTTGAGCCAACCATAGTTGAAACTTGCCCAAAAAATCATGGAATTCAATTCTAAGAGAGTAGTTTAGCCAACATACTTGAAATTCGCTCCTTAATAGTACTACGATGGTCCACCACACTAAACTACTTCAATCTACAACAATGCAACACTTTTGTACCAATATTAGTAAGTTTTCTATACTCTAAGTCATTTAGACTTTTTATCAAACATCTAACGTGCATATCTTTCTGCAACCAACACAACCAAAGTTAGGAACTTATAGCTTCCAATCACCATCCCATAAGTCCTAACATATATTTCGTAAATAAATAATCACCATAGAGTAGTTAAAGATGGTAGACATAACTCTCGTAGTGAGACTCTTGAAAATCCTAACTTGTAGTGTTGTTGACCAATTTGGGGATTTGACTGGAAATCAATGGATCTTAAGATTAATCCTAGTTAATATAAGTATTTAGGAATAGTAATTCACTCAAAATTACTCCAAAAACATTACCTTGGTTCATGGGAGGGAAGTATAGGACGGGTTCCCCTTGATATGCAAGCCCTAGCTCAAAGAAATGACTTAGCCCCTTTCTCTACCTGGGCTTGTGTCATGCCATGTTCTGGGCATAACACGACACTCGATGCCTGACATCATGTGACCGAGTAAACCAACTGTATGGCTGGATCAACATGTGGTATAACTGTAAGCTAGATATAAATATACAACATGATAATCTACTAAAGAGTCTGACTGAAATATCATAGATGCAGAAAACATTGAAAAGTCTGCAAGTGTAAATGAGTAGCCAACAAGGCTAACACATAAAAGTCTGCTAACATTTGACTTATTGAACTATAGTCTACGAAGCCTCTAAGAATACTGTAATGCTAACTATTTACCGGTACAAGGTCCCTGGCATACCTTACTACTAAAATACTATAAAGACTGAAGACTAAAAAAAGGGATAATGCCTCGAAAGACTTGGCACACTGATAGCTGATACAAGATGCCCTATCAAGCAGAATTGTCAACCTGTAAATCGTTACCTGCATTGCGAGATGAAGACCCCGGGCAAAAAGGGACGTGAGTACATTTGAATTGCATTGGTATGTAAAATAACTGAACGACAAAACTGTAAATACTAAAACTGAAACTGAGCTGATAACTAAGAACTGATAACAAAATACTGAAATGACCGCTAACTAATATCTGAAACCATAACTGCTAAAAGAGAAACAGAAATAACAAGAGATAACTGATAACAGAACTGAACAAAGGAAGTAAGTATATGAATACTCCCTCTTTTGAATGATGAACCACATGTTTATCTGAATATTAAACTGCGACCTCAGGCCCAATATATATGTGCACAAGTTGCGGCCTCGGGCCCAAGTATAGGTATACATAAAGGAGGCCTCATGCAAAATAATACATAAAGCATAAACTGCGGCCTCAGGTCCGAAGATGCATAAACTGCGGCCTCATGCCCAAATACAGGTGTTCAACATTCAGGAATTTAGAATTAGTAACTGAGAATCATATTGCAACATATGACACTAAATTACTGGACTATACTGAGTTACATGATACTGGAATGCTGAATAGAACGAGACTGAGACATGTATTCATAATAAATTGATTTGTCATAACGGAAGCTCATAGGATATTGAACGATTATGAAACTATGCCATCTAGAGAATAGAGTATCGCGATGTTCGTCGCCTCTTTCAACGATAATCTACGTCAATATATATATCAAGAGGAACCAATATTAGCACTAATGCTCCTATTTTAGTAACTTAGGAATTTTATCAAACACCTTATGGGTGTAAAGCCTCATCGCCCTTAGTAATTAGTCTTTTCTTCATCAAATTCTCATTCTACTACTTCTAGGTTATTCTACAATCCCAAATAGATGTAACTAACACCATTTCTCATCACCCAAATGTTTACAACAATCACAATTACACAATCCAAAACCCTAATTCTTATGGTTATCTTTATCAAACCCATTTACTATTCTCCCAAAAACATATCAATTCATAGTTATAAATGATTAGGGAGTAGAAGAATTACCTTTTCGAAGTTCACTCCTCTTGAATTCAAGTTTTAGGGATTCCTTTCTCAACAATGGTATCTCGACTGAATATCTAATGAGTGGAAGCATTTAACCAATGTTAATAAGGTGTTGTCGAATTGTAATTAACTTAGAATTATCGTTATAACTTACCTTGGATGATGGAGATCGACCGTGGGGGAAGTTAGATTCTTGAGAGCTTCCCTTTCTAGAGTAGGTTTCTTGCTAGGGGTGTGGGGGAACAAGGTGGGGATTTTTAATAAGTGAACACGTCCAAAAATTAAGGAGGAAAATAAAAGTAGCTAGGATAAACCTCACTGGCGCGAGCCATCATCAGGAGCAATGAAATAACTATGCAAGGCGCCAAAACTACAGTGCCTTGCACTGTCTGGGGCGCTGAGGTTGATTCACTGGATAGTGCCTTGTACTATCTGGGGTACTGAGTTTTTATGGCCTTGAACTGTCTATGGCCGTGAGTTTTCATGGCCTTGCACTGTCTAAGGTTATAAGATAAATCTCCCATAAACTTAGTCGATTCTATTGAATTTTACACACCTCAGTCTCGGTCTTGATTCTAAAAGAATTATTTCCACCCATACTCATCCCAATATGACTTCACATGTCTAAAATTTTACATTAATACTAATTTAACACATCCACAACTAATACGGATTTGCGAAGTATTACATTATCTCCCCTTTGGGATCATTCGTCCTCGAGTGATTGTCTTGACTGTAACTATTGTTGACTCTTGACTTTAAATGGGTCTGGTGGAAACATGTAAACATTGAACTTTAATGAACACTTGCATATTAAACTAAAAGAATACAGGATTACTGATGCGCTGAGATAGAGAACTGAATAACTACTGAACTAAATTGTTACTGTACTGAATGAACACTAAGCTGACTGAATACTAAAAGACATGGAAATTATAATATAAGTTCCGAATGAGAATGATATCTACTTTCGACATTTCTCCAAAATATCTGCCAACTAATAGAGCATAACTAGTTTCATAGGGCATCATAATACGCATAACATGAAACATATACATGGATCCTAGTCTGTTATGGATACGTCAATTCTGAACTAACGTGGATATATGAATACTGAACTGGCACGAATATTTGAGTACCGAGCTGACGTGAATATCTGAACACTAAGCGGACATCAATATCTGAGTACTAGGCTGGCATGAATATTTGAGTACTGGACTGACATAAGTATCTGAGTACTTGAACAGACATGAATGTTCTAACATGATATCTAAATATTGGAAATATAGATGTCGTGACATGAGATCTGAACACTGGAAACTTGAATGTTATAACATGATACATGAAATACTGCATGTACAACCACCAATTCTTGTGTAAACTCTAACTCGTAAGTTACATGCCCAATACTTCGTAAGATCCTACACGGCCTGATGTATCTGGGACTGTGCTTTCCTTTCTTTCCAAATCTTATTACACCTTTCATAGGCTAATATTTTAGAAACACCCAATTATTGTCTTGAAACTATAGGTCTCTATGTTGCATATTCGAATAGGACCTTTAGCGACTCTGAGCTGTCTTCAAATGCTCTTGAATCAACTTGACTTTCTCCATAGACATATTGACAAAATTCGTTCCCAACAACTCTGCTTCGCCAACTTCAAACCAACCAATTGGTGATCTACACCTTCGCCCATACAAACCATGCTTTTCAAATAATCAAGATAATCTTATTATAAGGTCCATATTTACCATCTCCACTAAAGGATATGTATATTCTATGGTAAGACACTAGGATTTGTGCTGCTTTACTTTCACTTGCTGACAATTCAGACACCTGGCCACAAAGTCTATGATGTTCTTTTTCATGTCGTTCCACCACTAAATCTCCTTGAGATCACGATATATCTTTGGGGAACCTCGATAGATATAATACTTGGAATTATGGGCTTCTAACATGATCCTCCTTCTCTATGTCCGTTTATGTCTAGGACACACAATCTCTCTTAGTACCTCAAAGTACCATCATCTCCCCCTTGTTCAAAATCCATCATCTTATGCATGTGAATCTCCTCATTCAACTTCAACAAGTAGGGATCTCCTTCACTTCGGGTACTAAGGAGGAACAAGTCCTATTCTGGAAAATAATTCCACCACCTTCGGAGTCTAAAAGTCGGACTCCTAGCTTGACTAAGCAGTGAACTTCTATAACCATAGTTCTCTTGTCTGCCTCAATCACAAGGTATACTTCTCATACTTGATTATCTTTTTAAGGTACTTCCTAAAAACACTTATAGTATTAATGTGAGGTAAGTCTTTAACCAGTACACTGAAGATTAGAGTCTCGTGCAATGGAACTACCCTCGTGATACATAACTGGGCATGATTTTACAATTTTTATATCCTATGCTAAATATGTGGGTTTCAAATCACCAACCGGACTTACTGATGATTTTCGCAACTCCCCCTTAAACCAAAGGTTAAGGTCTTGTCCTTGCGGATCCTTCTCTTCTATTTTTGGTATCCGACCAGCTTTCCTTATTTTCTGCAATTCTATACACTTTACATCAGTGATGGCTCATCATCCGACTTACTTCTGAGAAATCTTTCTTACTAGGAAAAAAAAACTTATTTACATAAATATAAAGTTGATGTATTCACAACTATCATACATAATCTTAATGATTTGACTCTCCTCAACCTGTCGATCTTGGGGANACGAGGTATACTTCTCATACTTGATTATCTTTTTAAGGTACTTCCTAAAAACACTTATAGTATTAATGTGAGGTAAGTCTTTAACCAGTACACTGAAGATTAGAGTCTCGTGCAATGGAACTACCCTCGTGATACATAACTGGGCATGATTTTACAATTTTTATATCCTATGCTAAATATGTGGGTTTCAAAT
>AWOL01S0012023.1:73703-108622 GCA_000715115.1 Nicotiana otophora | reverse complement strand
GAGGTAAGTCTTTAACCAGTACACCGAAGATTAGAGTCTCGTGCAATGGCACTACCCCCGTGATACATAACTGGGCATGATTTTATAATTTTTATATCCTATGCTAAATATGTGGGTTTCAAATCTCCAACCGAACTTACTGATGATTTTCACAACCCCCCCTTAAACCAAAGGTTAAGGTCTTGTACTTGCGGATCCTTCTCTTTTGTTTTTGGTATCCGACAAACTTTGCTTATTTTCTGCAATTCTACACACTTTACGTCAGTGATGGCTCATCATCCGACTTACTTCTGAGAAATCTTTCATACTAGGAAAAAACAAATTACTTACATAAATGGGAAGCTGATGTATTCACAACTATCATACACAATCTTAATGATTTGACTCTCCTCACACTGTCGTTCTTGGGGAGACCCCTTTTTGAAAATTCTTAAAGGCTATTCTTCAGTAGTTGGCTCTCTTACTGCCTAGCTGATTTTTTTTATTCTTCCACTGTCACTGTACTTCGGGTTTAACTTAAACACTTTGGGTTCTAACACATGTTCAATATTTCAAACTGTCATCCACTAACTAGAGTTAACCTGGCTAACTGAATCAAATTTACCTCTACTAGCTCTGATGAAATTGCTAATTCACTGTATCAACTCAAAACTTACTCACTATTCCTTTACTAACCACCTACTAGAATCATGTATTCTTGTTCTACTTTGGATAACTAAAGTTAAGCATAATGTTACTTCTAACTTCCCTTATCACCCGACCCTATTCTACGATCGCGTACTATCTTTTTCTTTGAACGATGCACATGGATCACACTTAGGGAAATTTCATTTGTCTTAAATGAAATTGTAATATTAAACCCCAAACTTTCTATACACTTCAAAATCATATCACACCATAAACATATGCGGTAAACACTTAGTCACATAACCTAAGGGGAACTGTCATATCCTTTATCTACAATAATATCTGCTTCTTATGGTAACTTAAAATAATTCCCTATAATTTAATATCGGCTGCTCTTGATTCTCATTTTGTACATCATATCTTCTTACTCATGTATGAATCTTACGAAAAACACAACATTATATGTATCAAACATTTCTAAATCCTATTTATTTTGCCCTTAGGCTCTTTTTTTGTCCAAAACTATGGTCATCAATTCATGTCCGCTGCAATTAAATTCATAACTTGCTACGCCGTGGGGTCTAACATCTGAAATCCAGAAAGTCTTGAGTATTAATTTGTTCCTAAAACACGTGAATATTTAGCAATAATCATTGTTACTTACATTTTCTTTTATCACCCATATACATCACTGTGTACTCAGAAGTCACCGGAATTTGGATACTAAATAACTGAATACTAGCATACTGAATAACCATGAACCTACTAACTGAAAGACTGCATAACTGGAAACTGAGGTAAACTGATAACCATAAAACATGATAAATGATTTTTTACTTTCTGATGAGGTTATGCTCTAATATGTACTACTATCCATTGTATCCCACTTTCAACATCCTCTCAAGTCTCATTTGTTACCAACCTGTACTCCATAATTATACCCCAATGGGCTATCACCCTCTCTAAGACCTTGGGTTTTTCCTACTTGTCACTTCCGCATTCGATACATCTGGAATTCGATAGGAAGAGAAGGTTACCTATTTCTTTAAGTTTCATGGCACGATCTAGAGTAGAAAGAAATGAGACAATCCCGAATGTCTTGGTAGTTAATAATTTATGTGCATGGCCGCAACACACGTATAAAATAAACTCCATTGGACACGACTTCATAGACTCCCTAGGACACTTGAACCTAATGCACTGATACTGAGCTTTGTCACGCTCCGAACCATAGCCTAGGCGTAACATGGCACTCGATGTCGGACTGCGTGTGACCGAGTGAACCAACTGAATGGTTGGATCAACATGTGGCATAACTGTAAGCTAGATATAAATAAACAACATGATGATCTATTAAAGAGACTGACTGAAATATCATAGATGCAGAGGATACTGAAAAGTGTGCAAGTGTAAATGAGTAGCCGACAAGGCTAACAAATAAAAGTCTGCTAACATCTGATTGACTGAACTATAGTCTACGAAGCCTCTAAGAATACTGAAATGCGAAGTGTTTACTAAAAGACTAGGGCTCACCATTAGCTGGTACGATATGTCCTAGCAAGGAGAATCGTCAACCTGTAAATCATTTCCTACCTCGCGAGATGCAGGCACTGGGCAAAAAGGGACGTCAGTATATTTGAATTGCACTAGTATGTAAATTAACTGAAAGAAAGAACTGTAAATACTAAAACTGAATTTGAGCTGATAACTAAGAACTGATAACTGAATACTGAAATGATCATTAACTAATAAATGAAACGATAATTGCTGAAAGTGAAACGGAAATAATCACTGAACTAAACAAAGGAAGTATGGATATGAATACTCCTTCTTCTGAATGATGAACCACCTCTAGTCTGTATATTAAACTGTAGCCTCAGGCCCAATATATATGTGCACCAGCTGCGGCCTCGGACCCAAGTATACCTATACATAACTGGGGCCTCAGGCCTAAAATGCTTAAAGCATAAACTGCAGCCTCAGGCCCAAAGATGCATAAAGCATAAACTGCGGCCTCGGGCCCAAATACAGGTATTAAACATTCAGGAATTTAGAATTAGAAATTGAGAATCATAATTCAATATATGATACTAAACTATTGAACTATAGTGGGTTACAAGATACTGGAATGTTGAATAGAACTAGACTGAGACATGTATTCATAATAAATTTCTTTGTCATAACTGAAGCTCATAGAATATTAAATGATTATGAAACTATGCCATCTAGAGAATAGAAGTTCTACAAGTATTCATGGTACTAAGGCATAATTACTTTCTACGGAAACTCATAAAAGTCATAAATAATGGAACGTATGGAGAATCATAAGTATTCCCAAACGTAAAGAGTGTTAGTTAGATTCACATACCTTAGCTCTGGCCCTTTTTAAGAGTATCACGATCTTTATAACCTCTTTCAACGATAATCTACGTCAATATATATATCAAGAGGAACCAACATTAGCAGTAATGCTCCTTTTTAGTAACTTAGAAATTTTATCAAACACCTTGTGGGTATAAAGCCTCACCGACCTTAGTAATTGGTCTTTTCTTCACTAAATTCTCATTCTACCACTTCTAGGTGATTCTACAATCCCAAATAGATGTAACTAACACCGTTTCTCATCACCCAAATGCTTACAACAATCCAAAGCCCTAGTTCTTATGCTTCTCTTTCTCAAACCCATTTATTATTCTCCCAAAGATTTATTAATTCATAGTTATAAATGATTAGGCAGTAGAAGCATTACCTTTGCGAAGTTCACTCCTCTTGAATTCAAGTTCTAGTATTTCCTATCTCAACAATGGTATCTAGATCGAATATCTAAGGAGTGGAAGGATTGAAATTAACTTAGAATCATCGTTAGAACTTACCTTGGATGATGGAGGGACTTTGGGGAAGTTAGGTTCTTGAGAGCTTCCCTTTCTAGAGTAGGTTTTCGTGTTTGGGGTGTGGGGGAATGAGGTAGGTCTTTTAAATAAGTTAACACGTCCCAAAATTAAAGAGGAAAATAAAATTAGATCGGATAAACCTCGCCGGCGTGAGCCATCGTCAGGGGCCTTGTACTATCTGGGGCACTGAACAATTATGGCCTTGCATTGTCTATGGCTGTGAGTTTTCATGGACTTGCACTATTTAAGGCTACAAGACGGACCTCTCATTAATGTAGTCGATTCTATTGAATTTTATACACCTCAGTTTTGGTCTTGATTCTAAAACAATTGTTTCCACCCGTACTCATCCCAATAGGACTTCACATGTCTAAACAGTCACATTAATACTCATTTAATGCATCCACAACTAATCTGTATTTACTGAGTGTTACACCTTGGGGGTATCTATAGGGCTCCTATGTGCGCGCCGCACACCTGGGCAAGTGACCGTGCATCTGGCCATGCATATAAGGCAGAACCCCCTCTATATGCGTAGTCGTGCATCTGGGCGCGCATATGGAATAGGTCCGGCACAATGGCCATAATTTTCAATAGAAATATCCAAATGATGAACGGTTTGATGAGTTGGAAACTAGACTCAAAGGGCTTTAATTTGATAGGTACATCACCACCTAAGTCTTTATCTTTTGGGAATGGCATTCGTTTGAAGCCAAGTCTTATGTTGATTGAAATATCCTTTCTACTTAAGGCATTCAACTTATTCCATACAAATTTTTGCCATTCACAAAACTCCTTAGTATGATCCAACACACGTTAAACATATATTTTCATTTCAAAATGATGTGGTTCTATCCTATAGGTCTCCTTTAATACTCGAACACGTTATCCTCAAATACCGCTGGCAAAATTTAAAATCTTAAATGATTAGGAAATTTAAATAGGGCCTTACATTCTCCCTCGACTAAGATAATTTGTCCTTGAATGAGGGTTAGAGTCCGCCACAGGCACCCAATGTGACTTAAATCTTTATCCACACATCCAAAGCTCAAAAATTTGGCTAACTCCCCAAATTTCTAGAAATTTCAGTAGAGTCTCCCTTGTAGTTGGGCCTAACCACTTGCTAGAGAACCACCAAAACAAATCCTAACAACACATCCACAAGTCAACAAAGCATCAAAATATATATTAATAACACCGACCTCAATATTAAGGGCATTACGTTATCAGAAGTGGTACCTTGACATGAACTGCACCCATTTAAATCATAACACATAGAAAGTACCTTTTGAACCACAGCTATTTGGCTATACAAATAAGTGAGAATATTTCCTTTCCACAACACACTCGACCTTTGAGGCAACCTCCTCGACTCACTGACTTAGCTATAGCACTTTAACGGAGGCAATCCCAACTTCCGGACTTATCTAACAAGGATAACCAGAAGGTACCTCTCACAAGCCAATTATCTACTTTACCTTCAATAGCTTCCACCTGAACGATAGACAAAAGGTCTTCCAATTACCCTCTTTGACGTAGACACATGAAGCACCGGGTGCATAGAGGACAACGATGGTGAAACATCATACTTGTAGTTTGGCCTATTTCATTCAAGATTACACAAGGCCCAATGTGCACTACACCTACTTTACTTTTATTAACAATTCACATAATATCTTCATGGAGAAAATCTTGAGAATAACCTGTTCATTTCCTTCAACTCCAAATATCTATGTCGGAGACACAAATTAAACCCTTGGCGACCTTCAACCATAATTCTAGGATGTGATAGAATGAATATGACCATAGATTTCCTACCCAATAGGTTCGATCATGGAATGATACTTTCTCTTTGACAGGCTGGACCCACTACTATCGCTAGATTTAATACAAGGAGGAACAACGGGGTTCGAGATTGAGCTGGAATTGTTCAGGAATTCATCAATGTGTTGAGCAGGGCATTACAGGAGGTTATATCCTAAGGGATGTGAAGGTTACTACCAATAGTGCTAACATGATTAATTATTGTGATGTCATCATTGATTCAACAAATGAGGCATAGAGTTAAGTAGTACACACGGATAATGTGGAAACCATGTACATGATCCTATGATGTAAAAGAGGTGAGTCGTTAGCATCAGTTATTCTTGGAAGGAGACGAGTTATGCAAGGGATAGTAACAATTGTTCCATTCCATATGTGCCTTGCCCGACAATAGTAAGCTCTAAGGAGAAATAGTCAAGTACGTGACACCAGTTGCCTCCTTGAGTGTAGGGAAAATCAGTTTAGCTCAAAATGAGAAGATTCTTGCACCATGAATGTGTTAGTGATTTCAAAAATACATGAAGTTGTGTTACGCTCTTGATGGTATTTGACACAAGAAAACTACGCCCCAAGCCTACCCGGCTGAAAAAGAGGTTGGTCACTAGTGGGATTATTATTACGACAACTTATTCCTTCCCGATGGTTGATCCTATATGAGAGGACTAGTGATACGATAAACTTGACCCTTAAACTAAATATGTTCATGATAGGTGCCTAATAATCTGGAATATCTAATTCCAACCTTTCACGAGTGAGACCATGTACCTAGGACATCTTAATATTGGGGTTAAATCATGCATTGGTTAGAAAGGTTCTAATGGGTAATATGATGCTCCGGGGAAAAAGATAATAATTCCTATCCACCCAGGGATGTGGAACATTAAGGGTAGTAAACCCTCCACACAGGACAATGACATACTCAATGATTTACTAACTAAGGAACACAGTCAGTACATGTTGCAGAGGTTTAAAGAGAAAATGAACATTTGTTATGAGCTGGACATATTTCTGCTATAATAACTCCCAAACTGCAATGCCAGGCCACGTCATGGGAAACTACAATACTAGGAACAAAGTGAGCTACTTAATGCGGAATGTCCTAAGTGGCCATAAAAGTCATACTAAGATGGGCAAACAATGGATATTCTTATGATGAATTTGTGAGGATCCCAAGTTTCAGAGTAACTTTATGCTGACAATTGACCCTCTTACTTGACATGTACACATATAATAGGTGCTGAGATATGCTTTTATGTTACTTGGATAGGGAAAAGGATCTATAACTATATTCACAAAGGGAGCAAAGTGACTGTTCAAACCATAGGTGTCATATGCACAGGAAAGAGAGAGTGGCTGAAAAAGGATCTCAACACAGGGTTGCTTTACATTGTACTTGATACCACATAGGTAAACATTACGACGGTGCATGCACAATCACAAGGGATTAGACGTTATCCATTTGGATCAAACGGTTCTCTAAGGAATTCAATAGGTATAGTCCCTTCTAGAGAATTTAGGGAAGCAAGTTGGAGTTATTAACCTAGGCTTGTGACTTAATTCAAAGAAATCATTATAGAAATCAATTCCTCAGAAGGTTGCAAGTAAGATAATTGTGATAAAGAGGCTTCACAAATGATATGTCTCATTCAAAGATTGGATACAGAGAACGACTCATAAAGTTGTTCCGGTTCTATCCCAAATTCCATAGCAACATAAGGAATGACATATAACAAAGTGGAACCGGGGTCAATAAGACAATATACATCTTGAGATTGGACAGTTATACATTTAACCACGTCTGGAGAAGCCTCCAACTTTTGATGCCTCCTCATAGCATAAAACATGTTGGGCCCTCTCGAGCTCTTGATACAGCCCCTAGCTTCTCCACGCCTTGCGGGTGCTATAGTGCCTCCAGCCGGGGGAGGTGTTGTGGATGTAGTCTGTCTCTTATACACATCTCGACCTTCAACCATTATTCTAGGATGTGATAGAATGAATATGACCATAGTTTTCCTACCCAATAGGTTCGATCATGGAATTATACTTTCTCTTTGATAGGCTGGACCCACTACTATCGGTAGATTTAATACAAAGGGGAACAACGGGGTTCGAGATTGAGCTGGAATTGTTCAGGAATTCATCAATGTGCTGAGCAGGGCATTATAGGAGATTATATCCTAAGGGATGTGAAGGTTACTACCAATAGTGCTAACATGATTAATTATTGTGATGTCATCATTGATTCAACAAATGAGGCATAGAGTTAAGTAGTACACATGATAATGTAGAAACCATGTACATGATCCTATGATGTAAACGAGGTGAGTCGTTAGCATCAGTTATTCTTGAAAGGAGACAAGTTATGCAAGGGATAGTGACTATTGTTCCATTCTATATATGCCTTGCCCGACAATAGTAAGCTCTAAGGAGAAATAGTCAAGTACATGACACCAGTTGCCTCCTTGAGTGTAGGGAAAATTAGTTTAGCTCAAAATGAGAAGATTCTTCCACCATGAATGTGTTAGTGATTTAAAAAATACATGAAGCTATGTTATGCCCTTAACAGAATTTGACACAAGAAAACTACACCACAAGCCTAACCGGTTGAAAAAGAGGTTGGTCACTAATGGTTTTATTATTACGACAACTTATTCCTTCCCGATGGTTGATCCTATATGAGAGGACTAGTGATACGATAAACTTGACCCTTAAACTAAATATGTTCATGATAGGTGCCTAATAATCTGGAATACCTAATTCCAGTCTTTCATGAGTGAGACCATGTACCTAGGACATCTTAATATTAGGGTTAAATCATGCATTGGTTAGAAAGGTTCTAATGGGTAATATGATGCTCTGGGGAAACAAACAAATAACTCTTATCCACCCAGGGATGTGGAACATTAAATGTAGTAAACCCTCCACACAGGACAATGGAATACTCAATGATTTACTAACTAAGGAACATAGTCAGTACATGTTGTAGAGGTTTAAAGAGAAAATGAACATTTGTTATGAGCTGGACATATTTCTGCTATAATAACTCCCAAACTGGAATGCCAGGCCACGTTATGGGCAACTACAATACTAGGAAGAAAGTGAGCTACTTAATGCGGAATGTCCTAAGTGGCCATAAAGGTCATACTAAGATGGGCAAACAATGGATATTCTTATGATGAATTTGTGAGGATCCCAAGTTTCAGAGTAACTGTATGCTGACAATTGACCCTCTTACTTGACATGTACACATATAATAGGTGTTGAGATATGCTTTTATGTTACTTGTATAGGAAAAAAGATCTATGACTATATTCACAAAGGGAGAAAAGTGACTGTTCAAACCATAGGTGTCACATGCACAGGAAAGAGAGAGTGGCTCAAAAAGGATCTCAACACTGGGTTGCTTTACATTGTACTTGATACCACATAAGTAAACATTACGATGGTGCATCCACAAGCACAAGGGAGTAGACGTTATCCATTTGGATCAAAAGGTTCTCTAAGGAATTCAATAGGTATGGTCCCTTCTAGAGAATTTAGGGAAGGAAGTTGGAATTATTAACCTAGGCTTGTGACTCAATTCAAAGAAATCATTATAGAAATCAATTCCTCAAGAGGTAGCAAGTAAGATAATTGTGATAAAGAGGCTTCACAAATGATATGTCTCGCTCAAAGAGTGGATACAGAGAATGACTCATAAAGTTGTTCCGGTTCTATCCCACATTCCATAGAAACATAAGGAATGACATATGACAAAGTGGAAGCGGGGTCAATAAGAGAATATACATCTTGAGATTGGACTGTCAATATACATTTAACCACATCTGGAGAAGCGTCCAACTTTTGATTCCTTCTCATAGCATAAAACATGCTGGGCCCTCCCGAGCTCTTGATACAACCCCTAGCTTCTCCACGCCTTGCGGGTGCTATAGTGCCTCTAGCCGGGGGAGGCGTTGTGGATGTAGTAGCTACAGAACTGGCTGGTTGTACCGCATCCCTGCCCATGCTCTGCAAGACGAACGATAATCTGTCTGAATGTGACCCCTCATAAAACACTCGCAGCATACATTGGTACCATAGCGACATACTCCCGAATAAAATCTCCCATACTTCACACAAAAGGGATGAGGTTTTCTAAAATGACTCGCCCCACTAACCTGATATTCACACTTTTTACATACACCATAATCTTCCCCCTTAACCTTCCCCAGAGCCTCCATGGTGGAAATAACAATCCGTCTACCTATTTGCGGTGTGGGACTCTGGAATTTGCCAAACCTGCTACCCCTAACATGCTGCTACGCATACTCTAAACGTGACGCTAAATGTTCCTTCCCCCATATCGGGCAGACCGGGGTAGGTGTACCAATCTAGGGCATTTGTTCTTCTTGTTCCCCCTTTTTCCACAACCATAACATATTTCAAGAGTCATATAACATGTTCCCAAGTGACGTTTCTTTCAAATCAAACAATCTGGTTTATTAGTACCAACAACCCCCTTTCGTTTCTTAAATGCTCTCACCACATGATCTAGTGGTATGGTGGCATTGGTAGGAACTAGGGTGCTTTGCTTAGCAACAAGTTCTTCCAATCCCTCCACAACTTGATGCATTCTCCCAATGAACTCTTGTGCAATCTCCCCCGGATTATCCAGCGAGGTCATTCCCTCCTTGCGGCTTCGAACTCGTGGATTACTCATCTGGTAAATGAGACATAACGAGGAAATTAACTTTCTATCTTGAGCTTTATCGCAAAATTTGGAGTATTAAAGTAAGGTGACATTCCTAAATGCCCAAGTACCCTCCTAATTTGAGATATGGTCGACAACAAACCCATAAGAAGGACTCTACTAGACACGGCTCTGAGACATCCTAGGACACTTTAAAACCTCTAGGAGTGCTGAACTAAACAAGTACTGGATGGAACACGACCCCATCATACCCAAACTAGCTGATTGTACCCATAAAGATAAGTAACTCTAGAAGTAAGTGGAGTGACTCCAACAGCTGTTGGATGGCCTACTGATGTGACTCAAATGCTGATCTATCGGTACCTGCGCGACATAAAATGCAGCGCCTCAAAAAGGACATGAGTACGATATGTAGAAACCTCCTTGGCATCGCCGTGCTGAATTGTGTCATTAAGGGCAAGCAAATAGGACTCGCCATACTGACGCTCTCTAATGCGCTCATACAGAGAAGACCGAGAAACCATGCAAGCAAGTGGCATGCCCCAACTCAGGGTGCACGACCGGCGCTCAACCGAGCAAGCCTGCACATTACCTTCTACCCGAACTTATTCAAGAATAATAGTAAAATCCAATTTATTAATTAAGCAGTGAGGAGGATCAAGTAAACAACCACTCAAACTCGTTATCAGTAGTTACATAATTTAAATGTTTCATAATACATACTCTTTCATAGTTTGATGTGGAACATGTGATACAATTACAACATCATCAAACTGACATTCCCCATACTAACATACCACCCATTCTATGTCTACGGAGCCTCGACTAGATACAAAAGAGTACAATGATAGTGCCGGCAGCAAGGCTCCGGCTATACCCCAAAACATAGTGATAAAATGAACAAAAGATACATGACCCCAAGTGAAGTGGGGCTCACCAAATCAGTTGGGAAAAGAGTGTAGTGGTCTCGCTGATCAGTGTTGTCTGCTGTGGAACCACCTGCATTCATTAAAGATGCAGCGCCCCTGGAAAAAAGGGACGTTAGTACCGTTGAATAGTACCGATATATATACTAAATACTCTCTAAAAGAAACGAGCAGTAATGTAAGTAAGGACAGTCGTAATATTAGTGGAAGCCTCAAACAATTACCAAATATCAAATTAGATATAAGCTAAGTTTTAAATAAATTTCCAAAATTTAAGTTAGGAAATCTTTGGTACCGGTATACCACTATTCATAATTTTGATTACGATTTCCAACACAGTCACCACCATGTGTGAGGCAAGGCATCCGATCACGACCCGATTGGCTAGGACGTCTTATGCGAGACATCAACCAAATCAGAATTGTAATTACAATTCTAACACAGTCACCGCCATGTGTGCGGCATTGCGTCTGATCACGACCCGATCGGCTAGGTTGTCTCATGGGATACATAAACCAAATCACAATTTTAATTAAAATTCTAACATAGTCACCGCCATGTGTGTGGCATGGTGTCCTATCACGACCCGATCGGGTAGGCCGTCTTATGTGAGACATCACCCTTTTCTATCAATGGCCCATTTGTCGTGTTTCAAATTTCACATTTCATATTGCACATTTCACATTACGTGATTCGTATTTCATGCACACCTTTTTACTTTCAACCATCATCATGGACTTTCCAACAACAAGGCATTTCTATTCAAGACATTTAAGCACACATTTTAGCAAATAGGAGTTTTAGGCACATTATGATTTCTTACACAAGCTTTAAATAGCTTTCCTTTGAAACACAACTTGAGGTCAAGGCATTTAGATATGCAAGCCCTACTTTGAACACATTCTCAAATAGTATTACAATATAACAATAGCATTTGAATTACATATTGATCACGGATGTCGTTTGACACTAGCTTATCCGGGTAATCGATTCACAATAAGTAACTCGGGACTTACATGGATATTGTGGGGTTAAATTTTAAGAGGATAGTTTAGCCAACATACCTTACTTGATCTTCCTTAACTCTAGCTGTTCTGGAAATCTTAGCAACTTCAATCTATTTTAGAAATGTAGCAAAATTGAACCAAAATTAGGAAGATGATCATGGTTCTAGCTTATTTGAGCATTTTATCAAGCACTAGGTGTACTGGCTGACGACTGAACAAAAACGTGGGATGGCCCTAATGACCCTCCCCTGAATGTTGACCTACCGCTACCAAATGAATTCCAAAAGTTTCTCACGGACCGGGCCTTAGTGCTACCCTCTCGCTCAATTATGTTCTTCAACTTACGGTTCTCTATAGCCTGATCATATTAGAATTCAAGGCAGCTGTAGCGGCCTTATTGATAACCAAAGGGCTAAGGCCCTGCACAAACCGGCACACTCTAGCCTCCATAGTGGGCAACATGTGAATAACATACTTGGACAGGCGCGCAAACTACATATGATGCTCCCACACATTCTTGCTACCCTGGCTCAAGTTCTTAAACTCCGCATCACGGACAACTTTAGTCTCGACAGGCAAAAAATGATCCATGAAAGCCTCGGCAAACTCACTCCACCTCACCGAAGGGCTCGCCTACTCATGGGTGTCCTCCCACATCTCAAACCCCGGGACCTGAAGCTGGGGCTGGAGGTGGAACCAGAATATCAAGTGGAGGATTGGTTGCATTCTCGTCAAGTGTAGGAGCTGGTGTACCCTGTGCAGGATTAGTACAACCAGTCTGTGTAGTAATCAGGGGAATATCCTCATCCCTTGAGTGTTCGCCTGCATCATCAGTGATTGAATCAACTTCCACTCCTGGGATAACATTGGCTCCTTGGCCAGTTATTGCCTTCTTCTTAGGCACCATTTACTGAAAATTAGAGTAATGCACGAGTTAAAAGAGGAACAATCGTACAATCAGCTTTATCTCACGATCAATAACATCAAAGAAGCGTATTATTTCTAAATGTCCAATTAGCCTTCTAATTATAGATGTGTTCGACAACACACCGATAAGAAGGACTCTACTAGACATGGCTCCGAGATATCCTAGGACCCTTTAAAACAATAGGCTCGGATACCATGTTTGTCATGCCCTAAACTCTAGGAGCTCGACCGGCTCTCAACCGAGTGAACCCGTTCAAGCAAGCCCGTTGAATACTTTCTACCCAAACTCCCCCATGATTTAAAGAGAACACATATCTTTGTTAACTAACCAATAAGGAGATCATGTAGACAATACCAAATTCATTACCATTAGTTACTTCATTTAGTAAGTCTTAAAATGCAAACATTCTCGTGGTTTGAAGTGGAACAAGTGATCAAAATACAACATAATTTGTTTGAGTTTCCCAGTACCCATATACCCCCACACTATGTCTACGGAGCCTCTAATAAATACAAAGAGTGCAATGATAGTGCCGGAAATAAGGCTTTGTCTATACGTCAAAATATAATGGTATAATTAACAAAGGATACATGACCCCGAGTGAAGTGGGGCTCACCAAGTCAGCTGGGAAGAGAGTGTGTCGCTATCACTGGTTAGCGCATCCTGCTGTGGAACCACCTGCATCCATGAAAGATGCAGTGCCCCCAGATAAAGGGACGTTAGTACTGTCGAATAGTACTAGTATATATGACAAAACACCCTCTCATAAGAACGAACAATAATGCAAGTTAGGACAATCATGATATCAGTAAAAGCCTCAAGTAGTTACCAAATATCAAATTAGGAATGAGAAAAGTTTTCATGTAAATTTGCATATTTTAAGTTAGGAGACCTTTAGTACCGATATACCATTGTTCACAGTTTTGATTACAATTTCAAATATACTCACCACCATGTGTGCGGCATGGCATCCGATCACGACCCGATCGGCTAGGCCATCTCATGTAAGACATCTTCCCTTTCTATCAATTATCTCGTTTCATATTTCATGCACATCTATTCATTTTATTGGCACTAGTGGTCACAATTGTATTATTTCTCTTGGCACATTGGCCGTGTTTCATATATCACATTGCGCATTATGTATTTCGTATTTCATGTTTCGTATTTCATGCACACCATTTTACATTCAACCATCATCATGGACTTTCCAACAACAAGGCATTTGTATTCAAGACATTTAAGCAGACATACGAGGAAATAAGAGTCTTAGGCGCATTACGGTTTCTTACACAATTTTCATTAGCTTTCACTTGAAACACAACTTGAAGTCAAGGCATTTAGATATACAACCCATACTTTGAACACATTCTCAAATAGTAGTACAACATACCAATAGCATTGAATTACATATTGATCACGAATGTCTTTTGACACCAACTTATCAAGGTTAATCGATTCATAATGAGCAACTCGGGACTTACATGGATATTACGCGGTTCACTTTGAATAGAAGGGTTTAGCCAACAGACCTCACTTGAGCTTCTTTAGACTCTAAAATGTTCCAGAATTCTTAGCAACTTTGATCTATTTTATAAATTTAACAAATTGAACAAAAATTAGGAGGATGATCATGGTTCTAGCTCATTCGAGCATTTTATCAAAAACTAGGTGCGTACTAATGTTTCAAGGTCCTTTTAAAGAGGATTCCATCATCCCACAACCCATGCTTTGCAATTTTTAGGTCAACAAGCTCCCAACATCCCTTGATAACACATGCATGCAAAATAAACAACTCTCATACCCATGAATTATCTTACTAATTGCCCATTTATAGTTAATTTTCGAAATTAAGGGTTAGGGTGTAGAATCTTACATCTAGGATGAAGACCTAGTATGCTTTCCTTATTAATCTTCCAAGATGTGAGTAAGAATTGGTGGATGAAGCTTACGAACTCCTTTTCTCACTCTATGACACTCCCTCACTCTAGAAATATATGTTTTTCCCCTTTAAAATGATCCCCAATGGTGTTTTATTAGAATGGGGTCGGGTTCAAAAATTAAAACAATAGGAGCCCCGACACTGGTCTGTGGTCGCATATGCAACTGCATAATGCTTCTGCGGTCCGCAAAATGGACCTTCGAATTTGGGCATCACTGCTTGGGTTCGCGGCCATTTTGCGGCCCGCATACCCCCGTTCTGCGGTCGTATAATGCACTGCAGAACTTCCCTCCGAAAAATCTCTATGTTGGTTCGATGATTGATGTACGTCCCATGAAATCATTTTGCGGTCGCATAATAGGCCGCTAAATGACATCTAAAAGTTGCCCAATTGACTGCCTCACTTTGTGGCCATTTTGCGGCCTGCAGAGCGATTCTGCAGTCGCATATAGGGCCGCAAAAATGACTTTTTCTGCAAAGCATTTTCCTTCAACTCTCCAGCATGCTGTTCAACCCAAAAATTCCATACCCAAGCTACCATTAACACATACGCCTACCTCGACACCACGAAACCCTGGGTTTTAGGTAAACTTTTACGAGGCCTTACAAATACAATGGTTTATGGGCTTTTAGACAACGTAGTTTGCGCTAGGATATCCTACGGTGATCTTTGGTTTAAGATCATAGTGTACCGGCAAGGAGAAGTGTTAACTTAAAGGAACGTTGAGGAGGATTCGAAGTAAATGGTCAGCTTGGTAGTGTAGGGTCAGCATAGTAATAAAGGTAATTGGTTCCTTCGGTGTTGTGATGCTTTACCGGTGTTTTGTGTCAATACACTTAGGTTTGACGGCTTGCGTGACTTGGTTAAGTTGGGGAAATTCAGTTCTGATTGCTTAGTTACGTGTGGACGGGTTTCAAATAGTTCTTGATAGTGTAGAGGACGACTTAGGTTGGATGTCTGTCAACGACATAAGGAACATATTGTGTGTTATGATTTTTGTCCTGTATGGGGTCACGAGTTCTAGATAGCATGGACGGTTTCATTTGTTTAGAAGAATGCTAGCATTATCTGGTACCACCTAAGAAAGGTTCACACTCCAAAAGGCGCATTGTGCTTTAACTTACAGATGCCTGCCATGTATTAGGCTAATGGCCCGATTGATTGAATACTGATGTTTAGATTTATCTATGTGGCAATAAGGAATTATGGAAGTATTTATCTGGAATGATTGTGTATGATGAATATGTCAGTAATTTTAATAATGTAGTTGGGATCGAGAGATTATGGTATTCTAGGGATTTGGTGACGAAGAGGATTCTCATAGGAATGTATTATAGATCGATTATTGTGCAAATTTCTATTGTTATATACCTATTTTGGGAGGATCGGAATTGATTTGGAGACCATTAGTGGGCCTAATGAGAATATGTTATCATTAGTGGTCAGATTTGTCTACCCAACACAGTTATTATGGAGGGATGTGTTATCAGTTGGAGTGGATCTTATTCGTGTTCTGATATGTTCCATGTGTTACTCTCATATGCTATGATGGGTTGTGATCTGTTGATTACTTTTACCTGATGCAATTCTATTGGGGGCCTTATGGCGAAATTCGAGCGAGATGATTCTCGGGGTATTGAATGGTTAATTGCGCCTTTGGTTGTAGTCATTCTATTTGTGGTATATTGTGCTACTCATTTTTGCATGGCTATGGTCATGCACTTCACGTGTTTGTTATTGATGTGTATATGGTTGTTGATAGTGAGAATCACGGCTCGACGTATCCTATGTGTCCGAGTGTTTCAATTGGGTCACGCATCATATCAGAGTTATATTGCAACATGAACCTTTGGGATTAATTCATGTGTTGTTTTTCTCCCCTGTGTGATGGCTTTATTGCATTGCGCTTCATGGTGGTATCTATTGAGCTTGTGAGGCAGTTCTCTCATCGATTCTCTTTAATTATTGGGTACATCGAATTTGTCGCTTGTTTGGTCCACTTATTTCATGGTATGCGAGTGTAGGTAGGATTTGTGTGGAATATTGGTAGAACAACTTGTACGTAGTGCTGACTAGACTAAGTTGTATTTTGAAAATTTAACTATGGCATAATGTATATAATGAAAAATGGACTAGCAACGTTTATGCATGTATATCGGCGCCAGTATTGACCCTGCCAGAGGGTACCGAGGGGTTTGTGGTGTGTTACGATGCTTCGAGGATCGGTCTTGGGTGTGTATTAATGCAACATGGTAAGGTCATAGCATATGCTTCAAGGCAACTTACGAATCATGAAAAAAACTATCCAACTCATGATTTAGAGCTTGTGGCGGTGGGTTTGCATTAAATATTTGGCGTCATTATTTGTATGGAGTCCATGTAGATGTATTCACGGACCACAAGAGTCTTCAATACATTTTCAAATAGAAGGAATGGAACTTAAGGAAGAGAAGGTGGCTTGAGTTGCTCAATGATTATGACATCGACCCTTGGCCCAGCGGATGCTCTTAGTCGGAAATCTATGGGTAGTTTGGCTAACTTAGAGGCATGTCAAAGACCCTTGGCCCATGAGGTTCACCATTTGGCCAGTCTGGGCGTTCATCTTGCGGACTCCAATGAATGGGGAGTGATTGTGCGGAATCGGGCAGAATCATCGCTTGTGACGGAGGTCAAGGAGAAGCAATACAGTGATTCAGTGTTGGTACAGTTTAAGCAAGGGATTCATAAACATAAGACTACTGTTTGTTCTCTTGGCATGGATGACGGTACATTACCGTACCAAGGGAGGTTATGTGTTCCTAACGTAGATGGTCTTCGGGAAAGAACCATGGAAGAAGCTCATACTTTTAGATATTCCGTGCACCTAAGTTCTACGAAAATATATCATGACCTCAAGGAAGTTTACTGGTAGAATGACATGAAGAGGGGTATGGCGGACTTTGTGGAAAAAGGTTCAAACTATCAACAGGTGAAGGCCGAGCATCAAAAGCCTAGTGGGTTAGCACAGAGTATAGAAATTCCAATATGGAAATGAGAAATGATCAATATGGATTTTCTGGTAGGGTTACCGTGCACTCCGCGTAAGTTTGACTCAATTTGGGTGATAGTGGATCGACTCACAAAATCAGCTCACTTTTTGCCGGTTAAATCCACCGACACTGCGGAACAGTATGCTCAATTGTATATCAAGGAGATAGTCAGGCTTCACGGCATTCCAATTTCCATCATTTCCGATCGAGGGGCCCAGTTCACAGAAATTTCAACAAGGTTCGGGTACGCAGGTAAATCTTAGAACAACTTTCCATCCACAGACTGACAGGCAAGCAGAGCGGACTATTCAAATGCTTGAAGACATGTTGCGTGCTTATGTGCTCGCCTTGTATAGTAGAAGATGTAGATCGCCGGTTGGATGGTTCGAGGTTGGAGAAGCTGAACTAATAGGACCTGACCTTGTGCATCAGGCTATGGAAAATGTTAGGATCATAAAGGAGTGGTTGAAAACTACTCAGAGTCATCAAAAATCCTATTCGGATGTTCGTCCCAGAGACTTATAGTTCAAGGAAGACGATTGGGTGTTCTTGAAGGTACCTCCCATGAAGGGGATCATGCGGTTTGGAAAGAAAGGGAAATTAAGTCAGAGGTATGTCGGGCCATACAGAATTATTCAAAGGATAGGTTAGGTGGCGTACAAGCTTGAGCTACCACCTGAGATGTCATTAGTGCACCCGGTATTCCATGTGTCCATGTTGAAGAAGGTAGTTGGAGATCCGTCCACTATTGTGCCGGTTAAGACCATCGTGGTTAGTGAAGAATTATCATATGAAGAGATTCTGGTCGCTATCCTTGATAGACAGGTCTAAAAATTAAGGAACAAACAAATTGCATCCGTAAAGGTATTATGGCGAAACTAGCAAGTCGAAGAAGCTACTTGGGAAGCCGAGAATGAAATGAAAAAACGTACCCTCAATTGTTTGAATATCCATGTAATTGCTCTATAAAGTTGCCCCCCCTAAATTTGTGTATTACTTGTTCGGCTAATATAAAGACACTTCGTTCTAGTTATATGTCCCCCATGAGGCTTCAGTTGGTGTTATTTTGCATTCTATTGTGTCATTTAATTCTATATATATTTCTAAGGTGTGTTTTGGGGGCTCTCTGGCAGGTGGATAGGCCTAATACAAAGGAAACTCTAGCGACATTTTCAGGAAGTTAGGAAGTCAGGCAAATTTGGGGCTGATGGTATGTGGTATAACTGAAGCTATGTTAAGTGAACCCTGATCCTCATTCGAGGACGAATGATCTTAAGTGGGGGAGGATGTAAGGCCCAGTACAAATTTTAACCAAAAACTCGGGGTTTCGTGGTGCCAAGAGAGGTTCCTGCATTATAATAGTACAAATTTTTCGCGGTGAGCTTGGTCGCCGCGGTTCGGACTTTTTGGATTGAACAGTACCCTATGGACCTAGAGGAAAATGTTTCGTAGAAGAACGCATTTCTAGAGCCCATTATGCGGTAGCATAATCACTCTACGGATCTCATAATGGCCGCAGAGTGTAGCAGTAAGATTGGCCAATTTGAGGTTAGTTTTGCGGTCGATTATGCGACTGCATAATCACTATGTGGACCGCATATTTGTCGCATAATTCCTCTTGGGTTTCTGCGGAGGGCCATTTTTGCGGTCACTTTGTGGACCGCATAACAATTATGTGGTCGCATATGCGACCACAGACCTTTGTCGGGCACCTTTTTTATTAATTTAAAACCCGACCCCCATTCTGTTAAAACACCCCTTTAGTCTGGTTTGAGCCCATTTTCTGATATTTCTAGAGTGCGAGAGAGAGGATTCAAGAGGGAGGGCCTATGTTTTCATCAAAATTATCTTTAATCATCACTTAAAGCTTTGGAAATATTCAAGTAGAGCACCAAATTCTTCATCCAAAAACGTAAGACTTCATCACCCCAGCTCTTAATTTCAAACATAGTTATAATGGGGTACTAGTGTGATACTGCATGGGTAAGAGGGTGGTTTATCTTGCATGGATGTGTGATAAAGAGTGTGAAAAACAAAAATGAGCTAGAACCATGAACGTTTATCTAATTATGGGTTCTATAATTGGTGTAAGTTCCGACTTGATCATACTAGAATTGATTGCCTTAGTGTGTTGGGTTGAAATATTCATGTTCCCTAACTGTTTTAGATGTTTACCATGTCATCATGCTACTTGAGAATGTTATAATGATTTTCCATGTTCATTCCCTTATATGTGCAATGCCTTATGTGATAGTACTTATCGACATGAATGATGATGTTATTTGAACTGATAAAAAGGGAAAGACTTGAATTGTAAAATATTCCCAAGTGCCAAGAACTACTTAATAAATGAGGCTGGTTGTTCCATGTAATGAAAGATGGGAACGAAATGTGAATTGAGTGAATAATTGAAAGAGGTTATGTCTCAAGTGAGATCGCTTAGCCGATCGATCTGAGATCGGACGCTATGCTGTACACTTGGTGGAATTTGTGTTGGAATTATTGATTTACATTGTGGATATGGATATGTCTCACCTAAGATGGCTTAGCCGGTCGGGCAGAGACCGGACTCCGTGTAAAAACACGGTGGCATTGTGAGTTGTGGCATTTGGCACTAAAGATTAGTAACCTAAAAAGATGGAAAGATTGAATCAAAAACTTTGTGTTTCTGTGTATTTCTATGAAGCACTTATTGATTATTATGACTGCCTTCTCCTTGTTTCACTATTCATTCTACTAATATTGGTGTTTGCCTTACATACTAGTACTATTCAACAGTACTAACGTCCCATTTGCTGGGGGCGCTATATCTTTGAGTGGATGTAGGTGGTTCCGTCACAGATAGCGCTGATCGCAGATAGTGGTGCTCTCACTCACACTCATCACAGCAGTCTTGGTGAGCCCCATTTCCTCCTGGGGTCATGTAGTCCTTCTTTTGTAGAAGTTTTCACATTTTGAGGTATAGCCGGGTCTTTGTTGCCGGCACTATCATGTTGGTCTTTTGTATCATTAGAGGTTCCGTAGACGTTTATGTGGGTCGTGTATGGGTATCGGAGTGGTCACTTGACTAAGTTGTATTTTGAAAACTTAACTATGGCATAATATATATAATGAAAAATGGACTAGCAACGTTTATGCATTTATATCTTATCTCTCCCCTGTTTAGCAGAAGGTAACGCGTCCTCTTTTCAAATCATGAATTAGTCGGGTAGGGAAGGACTAATATGCTTGCTTGACTGGGTTCACTAGCACCGGTTGCGCTCCCCAAGGTTAGGGCATGACAAACTTGGTATCACAACCTAAGGTTTTAAAGTGTCCTAGGATATCTCAGAGCCGTGTCTAGTAGAACCCTTATTATCAGTGTGTTGTCGACCACATCTATAATTATGGAGCTACTTGGACATTTAGGAATAATACACTTCGTTGTTGTTCTATATCGTGCAATGGAGCGGAATGTGAGGTTGGTCTCCTCTAACTCATGCATTGTTCTAACTTTCACCAAATGGCACCTAAGAATAGAGCGAGAATTGGTCAAGAAGCCAATGTCACCTCAGGAGTGGCTATTGATCCCCTACTTGCTAATGTGGGTGAGGATAGTCCCCCTACTATCACACTGCCTGATTCGTCTACTCAAAAATAGATTACCCCAGTTCCTACACCCGTGGAGGGTGCCACAATCCCTCCCGCCGATATACATGTTCCACCTCCAGCCCCACCTCCAGGACCCGGTTTTTCTGATGGGGATCTTAGAGGAGCTATTCAGATGCTGACTCAGTTAGTAGCTTCCCAGGCTCAAAGGTAAAATGTTGCACCCACCTTATTTAACGTGCAAGGAGATTCTTCCAGTTCCAGGGTAAACAAGTTCCTTCAGTTAGACCCTCCAGTGTTCACAGGTACTGATCCCGGGGCAGACCCTCAAGATTTCATTGATGAGATGCATAAGACTCTCCGAGTTATGCATGCTACTGAGACAGAGGGAGTAGAGTTTGCCTCCTATCATTTGAAAAGGGTGGCATATTCCTGGTTTGAGATGTGGGAGGATTCACGTAAGGAGGGAAGCCCTTTGGCGAGATGGAGTGAGTTCCCGGATGCCTTCATAGACCATTTCTTGCCTGCCAAGACTAAGGCAGCCTATGTTGTGGAGCTTGAGACCCTTAAACAGGGCAATAAGAATGTGTGGGAGTATCATATGGAGTTCGTGCGCCTGTCGAAGTATGCTATTCATATGATGCTGACTATGCAGGCAAGAGTGTGTTGATTTGTGCAGGGCCTTAGCCCTATGGTTATTAATGAGGCTGCCACAGCTGCTCTAAATTCTTACATGAACTATGGAAAGATGGTGGCATTTGCCCAATCTATAGAGGCTTGAAAATTAAAGCTCATGATGGAACGAGAAGGTAGTAGTAGGGCTAGATCAGCGGGCACCCTTAGGGATTCGTTCGGAGGTGGAAGATTAGCTTTTCGGGGAGGATCATCAGGACCATCCTAGTCTTATGCTCAATCTTCAGCTACTACCCTACCATCAGGGCACGGTTAGCAGCAAGGGTGTCGCTTTAGGCCTGGTCAGGGTAGCAGGGGGTCCCGCCATCATCTCCGATCAGGAGGGAGATTCCAGCAGCAGCAGAGGGCCACATGCCCTAAGTTTGGGAAGATACATTCGAGCGTCTGCTACCTGGACATGCCAGTATGTTACGAATACGGATTGAGAGGTCATATTCTGAGGGAGTGTTGTGCATCCCATCAGGGTGCAGGCAGGGGCACAACTTAGTCATCCAGTCCTACAACTGCCACATCTTCCGCACACCCTCCAGCTCCAGGCTCTCCAGCAACCATAGGACTTGGTACATCTAGGGGTGGTGCACAGAGTTCGGGAGGACCCAGTCAATTCTATGCTATGAGTGGTCTACAGAGTGCAGAGGCTTCCCCAGATGTAGTCACGAGTATATTGACTATTAAATCTAATGGTGTGTATGCCCTTATTCATCCCAGATATTCTTTGTCATGTGTTACTCCCGATGTTGCTACGAGCTTTGGAATAGAACAGGAACAGTTTCATGAGCCGTTCTCTGTATCTACTCCAGTTGGCGAGTCTATTTCGGCCGCGCGGGTTTATAGTGGTTGCGTTGTCACAGTACGTAGTTGGAATACAATGGTTGATCTTATTAAGCTGGGGATGATTGATTTTGATGTAATAATAGGAATGGATTGGCTCTATTCATGTTTTGCCAAACTCGACTGCCGAACTAGAATTATGAGGCTTGAGTTTCCTAATGAGCCAATTGTTGAGTGGGAGGGGAATAATGTTATGCCAAAAAGTAGGTTTATTTATTACCTTAATGCCACAAAGATGACCAGGAAGGGGTATATGTATCATTTGGTCGGAGTTACAGACACCACTGCTGAGGTGCCTACCCTTGAATCTGTACCAATTGTGAATGAATTCCCCAATGTCTTTCCGGATGAGCTCCCTGGAATTCCTCCAGATAGGGAGATTGATTTTGGGATTGATGTGATGCCAGCCATGCAACCTATATCCATTCTACCTAATAGAATGGCGCTAGTAGAATTACAAGAGCTAAAGGAACAACTAAGGGAATAGCTAGAGAAAGGTTTCATCCGACCGAGTGTGTCACCTTGGGGCGCATCCGTTCTCTTTGTCAAAAAGAAAGATGGATCGTTGCGTATGTGTATTGATTACCGATAGCTCAACAAAGTCACAATCAAAAACAAATACCCATTACCTAGAATAGATGATTTGTTTGACAAATTACAAGGTTCTAAGTTCTTCTCCAAAATTGATTTGCGTTCCGGGTACCATTAATTGAAGGTAAGGGAGCTGGATATTCAGAAAATGGATCATGCCGACCACCTCAGGATAGTTCTGCAGACTCTTCATCGCCACCACTTGTATGCAAAGTTCTCGAAATGTGAATTTTGGCTTGAATCTATTACATTCCTGGGTCATGTCGTCTTCGGAGAAGGAATTAAGGTTGATCCTCAAAAGATTGCGGCGGTGAAGGATTGTCCTAGACCTACTACTCCAATAGAGAGTCATAGTTTCTTGGGTTTAGTCGGGTATTATAGGGGGTTCGTGGAGGGGTTCTCCACTCTTGCCTCTACATTGACTAAATTGACGTAGAAGGCGGTTATGTTTCAGTGGTCCGATTCTTGTGAAAGGAGCTTCTAGGAATTGAAATCAAGATTGACTTCGGCGCTGGTATTTACTCTGCCAGAAGGTACCGAGGGGTTTGTGGTGTAATGCGATGCTTCAAGGATCGGTCTTCGGTGTGTGTTAATGCAACATGGTAAGGTCATAGCATATGCTTTTAGGCAACTTAATAATCATGAAAAGAACTATCCAACTCATGATTTAGAGCTTGCAGTGGTGGTTTTTGCATTAACAATTTGGCGTCATTATTTGTATGGAGTCCATGTGGATGTATTCACGGACCACAAGAGTCTTCAATACACTTTCAAATAGAAGGAATTGAACTTAAGGCAGAGAAGGTGGCTTAAGTTTCTCAAAGATTATGAGATCGACATTTTGTATCATCTGGGGAAGGATAATGTGGTGGCGGATGCTCTTAATCTGAAATCTATGGGTAGTTTGGCTCACTTGGAGGCATGTCAAAGGCCCTTGGCCTGGGAGGCTCACCAGTTGGCCAGTTTGGGAGTTCGTCTTGCTGACTCTAATGAAGGGTGAGTGATTGTGCGCAATAGGGCAGAATCATCGCTTGTGACAGAGGTCAAGGAGAAGCAATACAGTGATCCAGTGGTTGTGTAGCTGAAGGAAGGGATTCATAAACATAAGACTATGGTTTTTTCTCTTGGCATGGATGACGGTACATTATGGTACCAAGGGAGTTTATGTGTTCCAAACATAGATGGTCTTCGGGAAAGAATCATGGCAGAAGCTCATACTTATAGATATTCCGTGCACCCAGGTTGTACGAAAATGTATCATGACCTCAAGGAAGTTTAATGGTGAATGACATGAAGAGGGGTGTGGCGGACTTTGTGGCAAAATGTTCAAACTGTCAACAGGTGAATGCCAAGAATCAAAAGCCCGATGGGTTAGCACAGAGTATGGAAATTCCAATGTGGAAATGGGAAATGATCAATATGGATTTTGTGGTAGGGTTACCGCGCACTCCGCGTACGTTTGACTCAATTTGGGTGATCGTGGATCGACTCACAAAATCAGCTCAGTTTTTGCTGGTTAAATCCACCGACACTGCGGAACAGTATGCTCAATTTTATATCAAAGAGGTAGTCAGGCTTCACAGCATTCCAATTTCCATCATTTTCGATCGAGGGGCCCAGTTCACAGCTAATTTCTGGAAGAAATTTCAACAAGTTTTGGGTACGCAGGTAAATCTTAGCACGGCTTTCCATCCACAGGCTTACGGGAAGCAGAGCAGACTATTCAGATGCTTGAAGACATGTTGCGTGCTTATGTGCGTGACTTGAAGGGTAGCTGGGATGATCATTTTTTGCTCATAAAATTTGCTTATAACAACAGCTTCCATTCCAGTATTCAGATGGCGCCGTTTGTGGCCTTGTATGGTAGAAGATGTAGATCGCCGATGGGGCGGTTCGAGGTTGGAGAAGCTGAACTAATAGGACTTGACCTTGTGCATTAGGCTATGGAAAAGGTTAGGATCATGAAGAAGCGATTGAAAACTGCACAAAGTCGTCCAAAATCATATTCGGATGTTCGTCGCAGAGACTTAGAGTTCAAGGATGACGATTGGGTGTTCTTGAAGTTATCTTCCATGAAGGGGATAATGCGATTTGGAAAGAAAAGGAAATTATGTCCGAGGTATGTCGGGCCATACAGAATCATTCAAAGGATAGGTCAGGGGCGTACAAGCTTGAGCTACCACCTGAGATGTCATTAGTGCACCTGGTATTCCATGTGTCCATGTGCAAGAAGGTAGCTAGCGATCCGTCCGATATTGTGCCAATTGAGGCCATCCAGGTTAGTGAAGAATTGTCATATGAAGAGATTCCGGTTGCTATCCTTGATAGACAGTCCAAAAATTGAGGAACAAACAAATTCAATCTGTAAAGTTATTATGGCGAAACCAACAAGTAGAAGAAGCTACTTGGGAAGCCGAGAATGAAATGAAAAAGAAGTACCCTCATTTGTTTGAATAGCCATGCAATAACTCTATAAAGTTGTCCCACCCTAAATTTTTGTATTACTTGTTCGGCTTATATAAAGACACACCGTTCTAGTTATATGTCCTCCATGAGGCTTTGGTTGGTGTTATTTTTCATTTTGTTGTGTTATTTATTTCTATATATGTTGCTAAGGTGTGTTTCGGTGGCTCTCTGGCAGGTGGATAGGCCTAAATACAAAGGAAACGATGGCGAAAGTTTTAGGAAGTTAGGAAGTTAGGAAGTTAGGCAAATTTGGGGCTGATGGTATGTGGTATAACTGAAGCTTTGTTAAGTGAACCTTGATCCTCATTCGAGGAAGAATGATCTTAAGTGGGGGAGGATGTAAGGCCTCGTACAAATGTTAACCAAAACCTCGAGGTTTTGTGGTGCCAAGATAGATTCCTGCGTTACTATAGTAGAAATTCTTCGCGGCGAGCTTGCTCGTCGTGGTTCAGACTTTTTGGATTGAACAGTACCCTACGGACTTAGAGGAAAATGTTTCGCAGAAGAACGCATTTCTGCGGCCCATTACGTGGCCGCATAATCACTCTGCGGACCGCATAATGGCCGTAGAGTGAAGCAAAAAGTTTTGCCAATTTGAGGTTATTATTGCAGTCGATTATGCAACCGCATAATCACTATGCAGACCGCATATTAGTCGCATAATTCCTCATAGGTTTCTATGGAGGGAGTTCTACGGTGCATTATGCGACCGTAGAACAAGTATGTGGAATGCATACTGGTCACATATTGGAGCTGAAAGTTTAGGCCCCTGAGGGCCATTTCTGCGGTCAGTTTGTGGACCGCATAACCATTATGTGGTCGCATATGCGACCGCAGACCTGTGTCGGGGCACCGTTTTTTGTTAATTTAAAACCTGACCCCCATTCCGTTAAAACACCCCAGTAGTCTAATTTGAGCTCATTTTGTTATATTTCTAGAGTGAGAGAGAGAGAGGGCTGAAGAGGCAGGGCCTAAGTTTTCATCAAATTGATCTTCATTAGTCACTTAAAGCTTTGGAAATATTAAAGTATAGCACCAAATTCTTCATCCAAAAAGGTAAGACTTCATCACCCCAACTCTTAATTTAAAACATAGCTATAATAGGGTGCTAGTGTGATACTTCATGGGTAAGAGGGTGGTTTATCTTGCATGCATGTGTGATAAGGAGTGTGGAAAAATAAATGAGCTAGAACCATGAACATTTTCCTAATTATGGGTTCAATTTGTATATTGCTAAAATAGATTGAGGTTGCTAAGGGTTCGGGATAATTGTAGAGTTTATAGAAGCGCAATTGAGTTATGTATAGCTAACTCTCTTCTTCTAAGAATCGAACTCTTGATGTCCGAATAATTGTTGTAAGTTCCGACTTGATCATACTAAAATTGATTGCCTTATTGTGTTGGGTTGAAAGATTCATGTTCCCTAATTGTTTTAGATGTTTACCATGTCATCATGCTACTTGAAAACGTTATTATGATTTTCCAAGTTCCTTCCCTTATATGTGCAATGCCTTATGTGATGGTAATTATCAATATGAATGATGATGTTATTTGAACCGATAAAAAGGGAAAGACTTGAATTGTAAAATGTTCCCAAGTGCCAAGAACTACATAATAAATGAGGTTGTTTGTGCCATGTAATGAAAGATGGGAATTAAATGTAAATTGAGTGAACAATTCAAAGAGGTTATGTCTCAAGTGAGATGGCTTAGCCAATCGGTCCGAGATCGGACGCCATGCTGTACACATGGTGGCATTTGTGTTAGAATTATTGATTTACATTGTGGATATAGATATGTCTCACCTGAGATGGCTTAGCCGGTCGGGCCGAGACCGGACTCCGTGTAAAAACATGGTGGCATTGTGAGTTGTGGCATTTGGCACTAAAGATTATTAACCTAAAAAGATGGAAAGATTGAATCAAAAACTATGTGATCCTTACTTTTTGTTTCTGTGTATTTCTATGAAGCACTTATTGATTATTATGATTGCCTTCTCCTTGTTTCATTCTTCATTCTACTAAGATTGGTGTTTACCTTACATACTAGTACTATTCAACAGTACTAACGTCCCTTTTGTCGGACGCTACATCTTTGAATGGATGTAGATGGTTCCATCGCAGATAGCGCTGATCGTAGATAGTAGTGCTCTCCCTCACACTCATCACAGCAGTCTTGGTGAGCCCATTTCCTCCCGGGGTCATGTAGTCCTTCTTTTATAAAAGTTTTGACATTTTGAGGTATAGTCGGGTCTTTGTTGCCGGCACTATCATGTTGGTTTTTTGTATCATTAGAGGCTCCGTAGACGTGGGTTGTGTATGGGTATCGAAGTGTTCACTTGACTAAGTTGTATTTTGAAAACGTAACTATGGCATAATATTTATATAATGAAAAATGGACTAGTAACGTTTATGCATGTATATCTTATCTCTCCCCTATTTATCAGATGGTAACGAGCCATTCTAAAAAGGGAGAAATTAGCACTACTTGGTGAAATAGGTTCTTTTAGAATCAATTTCAAACCATCTGCTAGAGGTTGTAACAATCCAAACGATCCCACTACATCAGGACCCTTTCGACATTGCGCGTCCTCTTTTTGGANCAAATAAAGTAGCCCTATGTTCGGATCTGACAATACCATACCATAATCAAAAGGTACAACGGCCCGAGCGACCAGACTTAACATAAATGTAGCCACTGGAGCCATTCTAAAAAGGGAGAAATTAGCACTACTTGGTGAAATAGGTTCTTTTAGAATCAATTTCAAACCATCTGCTAGAGGTTGTAACAATCCAAACGATCCCACTACATCAGGACCCTTTCGACATTGCGCGTCCTCTTTTTGGATCATAAATGAGTTGGGTAGGGAAGGTCTAATAGGCTTGATCGACCGGGTTCACTCGGTTGTGCACCGGTCGCGCTCCCTGAGGTTGGGGCGTGACACATCCCATTCCTTTACTTAGGCTTTGGTCAGGGCACAACCAGTAGGCCCCAGTCAGCAGCAACGGAGTCGTTTCAGGACCAGTTAGGGCAACAGGGGATCCTACCAGTAGGGTTGGCCTGGAGGGAAATTCTAGCATTAGCGGGGGCCCCCATGACTTAGTTGTGGGAAGATACATTTTGTTGCCTACATCATGAACCAGCCCATATGCTACGGGTGCGGTATCAGGTGTCACCTTCAGAGGGATTATCGTTCGTCTCGCCAGAGTATGGGCAGGGGTATGAAACAGCCACCCGGTTCTGCAGCCACTACATTCGCAATACCTTCTCCAGTTCGAGGCACTCCAGCACCCGTAGAGCATGGTGCAATTAAGGGTGGTGCACAGAGTTTGGAAGGACCTAACCGTTTCTATGTTATGAGGGGTCACCAGAGTTTTGAGGCTTTTCCTGATGTTTTCACAAGTATATTGACCTTCCAATCTCATGATGTATATGCCCTTATTGATTTCGGTTCCACTTTGTCCGATGTCACTCCCTATGTTGCTATGGAATTTGGGATAGAACCAGAATAGCTTCATAAGCGGTTCTCTATATCTACTCTAGTTCGTGAGTCTATTGTGGTCGCGTGGGTTATAGGGATTATGTCATCACGATGCATCGTTGGGACATCATGGCTAATCTCATTGAATTAGGAATGGTCGATTTTGATGTAATAACGGGGATGGATTGGCTTTATTCGTGTTTTGCCAAGCTTGATTATAGAACTAGGACCGTTAAGTTTGAATTCCCAAATGAGCCAGTTATTGAATGGAATGGGGATGATATATCACCGAAGTGTATGTTTATATCAAGGCCACGAAGATGATCAAAAAAGGGTGTATTTACCTTTTGGTTTGGGTTACGGACACCGATGTTGATGTTCCTACACTTGATTCTGTGCCAGTGGTGAATGAATTTTCGGAGGTCTTTCTTGATGGCCCACTGGGATCCCACCATACACGATGATTGATTTTGGAATTGATGTGATGCCAGGCACACAACTTATATCTATTCGACCATACATAATGGCACCGGTAGAATTTAAGGAACTAATAGAGCAGTTGAAGGACTTGTTAGAGAAGGGTTTCATCCGACCGAGTGTGTCGCCTTGGGGTGCACCAGTTCTCTTTGTAAGGAAGAAAGATGGGTCACTGAGAATGTGTATTGACTATCAACGACTCAACAAGGTTGCAATTAAGAATAAATACCCACTGCCAAGGATAGATAACATGTTTGACCACTTACAGGGTGCTAGGTATTACTCCAAGATTGACCTAAGATCAGGGTACCACCAATTGAAGATCAGGGAACATGATATTGCGAAAATAACTTTCACGACCCGATATGGGCACTTCGAATTTCTGGTAATGTCTTTTGGGGTAACAAATGCCCCGCCAACTTTCATGGATCGTATGAATCGAGTCTTCAAGACCTTTATTGACTCCTTTGTGATAGTGTTAATTGATGATATTCTTGTATATTCATGAAGTCGAGAGGACCATGCTAATCATCTTAAGGTAGTTATGTAGACTCTATATTATCACAAGTTGTATGCNCGCCAACTTTCATGGATCTTATGAATCGAGTCTTCAAGACTTTTATTGACTCCTTTGTGATAGTGTTCATTGACGATATTCTTGTATATTCATGAAGTCGAGAGGACCATGCTAATCATCTTAAGGTAGTTATGTAGACTCTATATTATCACAAGTTGTATGCGAAGTTTTCGAAGTGTTAATTTTTTCTTGAATATGTCATATTCTTGGGTAATGTTGTCTCCAGAGAAGGAATTAAGGTTGATCCGCAGAAGATCACAGTTCTGAAGAATTCGCCAACGACTACCACACCAATAAAGATTTGCAGATTCTTGGGTTTAGCTGGGTATTACAGAAAGTTTGTGTAGGGGTTCTCTACTCTTGCCTCCCTATTGAATAAATTGACGTAAAAGGTAGTTAAGTTCCAACGGTGCTTGTGAAAAGCGCTTCTAGGAGTTGAAATCATGATTGACTACAACACCATTGTTTACCCTACCATAAGGTACATATGGGTTTGTGGTAGATGGTGATGTTTCCAGAATCGGACTAGGGTGTATATTGATGCAACATGGCAAGGTGATCTCTTACACTTCTAGGCAGCTCAAAAATCATGAGAAGAACTATCCAACACATGACTTAGAGCTCGCGGCGGTGGTTTTTGCATTGATGATTTGGCGTCATTATTTGTATGGGGTCCATTTGGATATATTCACGGACCATAAGAGCCTTCAATAAATTTTCAAATAGAAGGAATAGAATCTAAGGCAAAGAAGATTGCTTGAGTTACTCAAGGACTACGACACCGATATTCTATTTCATTCGGGGAAGGCTAATGTCGTGGCGGATGCTCTTAACCAAAACTCCATGGGTAGTTTGGCTCACTTAGAGACACATCAAAGGTCGTTGGCCAAGGAAGTTCACTGGTTGGCAATTTTTGGAGTTCATCTTGTGGACTTTAGTAAAGGAGGAGCAATTGTGCAAAATATGGCCGACTTGTTGTGGAAGTCAAGGAGAAGCAGTACGACGATCCGTTGTTGGTACAATTGAAGGAGGGAATTTATAAACATAAGACCATGGATTTTTCTCTTATCATGGATGATTTTATGCTAAGGTACTAAGGGCGATTATGTGTTCCTTATGTAGATGGTCTTTGGGAAAGAATCATGATCGAGTCTCACACTTCTAGGTATTTCATGCTTCCAGGCTGTACAAAGATGTACCATTATCTGAAGGAAGTTTACTAGTGGAACGATATGAAGAGGAATGTAGCAGACTTTGTGGAAACATGTCCACATTGTCAACAAGTAAAGGTCGAACATTAAAAATCATGTGGGTTGGCACAGAACATAGAAATTCGTATGTGGAAATGGGAGATGATCAATTGGAATTTGTGCTGGGACTACCTCGCATGCCTCACAAGTTTGACTAGATTTCGGTGATTGTGGACTGTCTCACAAAATCAGCACACTTCTTACTTGTTAAGGCTATCGAGACTGTGAAACAGTATGCTCAGTTGTATATGAAGGAAATATTAAAGTTGTATGGCACTCCAGTTTCTATTATCTTCGATCGAAGGCACATTTCACAGCTAACGTTTGGAGGAAATGTCAACAAGGTTTGGATACTCAAGTGAATCTTAGTACAACTTTACCTCCACAGACCGACGGGCATGCAGAGCGGACCATTCATACACTTGAGGGTATCTTGTATGCTTGTGTTCTTGACTTTAAGTGTAGCTGGGATGATCACTTGCCACTCATAAATTTTGCCTATAACAACAGTTATCATGATAGCATTCAGATGGCGTCGTTGGAGGCTCTATATGGCAGGAGACGTAGATGTCCTATTGGGTGGTTCGAGATTGGGGAAGCGGAGTTGATAGGGCCCGAACGCATGCATCAAGCTATGGAGAAGGTTATGATCATTAAGGAATGGTTAAACATTGCCCAAAGCCATCAGAAGTCCTATCGGGATTTACATCGTAGGAATTGGTGTTCCAAGAGTATGATTGGGTACTCTTGAAGGTTTCCCCCATGAAGGGTGTAATGCTATTTGGTAAGTTAAGAAAATAGTGTCCGAGTTATGTCTGACCATACAACATTATTCATAGGATTGGTCAGGTGGCTTACATGCTAGAACTACCTCTAGAGATGTCTTTAGTGCACCCGGTGTTTCATGTATCCATGTTAAAGAAGGTGGTTGGAGATCTGTCGCTTATTGTTCCAGTGGAGATTATAGAGGTTAGTGAGGAATTGACTTATGAATAGATTCCAGTTACCATTCTTGATAGGCAAGTCTGAATGTTGAGAAACAAATAGAGTGCCTTCGTGAAAGTGTTATGGCAAACGCAACAGGTTGAAGAGGCCACCTAGGAAGCCGAAGAAGAGATGAAGAAGGCGTATCCACATTTGTTTGAGCAGATGTAGTTGGGTCCATGAAAAATATTAAAATCTAACTTTCTACAAATTATGTTTCCCCTGTACAGTTTATGTTAAGGATACTCTTTTTTTAATGTAATATTTATGGCATTGTGGCCGGTGTTATTTCCATGTTGTTTTACATCATTGTGTTGTGGTTATGCTGTTAGTACTGGTTCTGGGATTCTCTGGCAGGTGGATAGGCCCAATTATAGGGGAGACTCTTGCGAATGTTTTTGAAATTCAGGGAGTTAGGACAGATTTTGGAACTGCTGCTGTGAGAAGTAACAATGGGTCTCACATTGGATGCTAATTATGGATTTAGACCCTCATTCGAGGATGAATGATCCTAAGCGAGGATGGATGTGAGGCCCCATAAAATTTCACCTAAAAATTGGGTTTTGGGGGAGTTGAATAAAACAATGTTGCATAACAGGGCATCTATACGATCCATTATGCGGCCACTGAACTTCTCCGCGGACCACAGACCTGTAGCGGAGTGAATCAGAGAAATGGGCCAATTTTGGAAGTTGTTTTACGGTCAACTATACGACCGCATAATCGTTTCACGGGCCGCACATCCATCGTAGAACCAACATGATGATTTTCAGAGGGAGATTCTGCGGTCCATTCTGCGGCCGTATAATTGATATGCGGGCCGTAGACTGGACCATTATAAGGGCTGCATAATCATTTTTTGGACCGTTGTTGTGGTCCATGTTGCAGGCCGCATACCTGACCTGCGATGCACTCTACGACTGTAGAGTTGAATTCGGAGGGTCCTTTTTCTAATATTTAAAATCCGACCCCATTTTATTAAAAGCCATTGGGCCTCATTTAGAAGGCAAATATCTTCAATTTTATAGTGAGGGCAGTGCTTTAGAGATAGAGAGGAGGAAGCCCTCAGTACTTTCTTCATCAACCCTTGCTCAAGCTTTGAAATTCAACAAGTAAATATTGTAAGGTCTTCATCCAAGAGGTAAGGTTCTACTCTCTAGCCCTCAATTTCGGGATTGGACTGAATGTAGGTAATGAGAAGTGTGATTCGTGAGTATTATTTATGCAAGCATGTACCATCAAGGTTGGTGGGAAGTTTATTGAGCTCGNTATTGAGCTCAAATGGGTAAACATTGGGTTGTGGGATTAACGAATCCACCATAGGAGAACCTTGAAACCTTAATGCATACATAGTGCTTGATAAAATACCCAAATGAGCTGAAACCCCGAATATCTTCCTAATTATGGTTCAAATTTGTCATGTTTCTAATAGATTGAAGTCACAAGTGTTCCTGGATTATTTTAGTAATGTAAGGAAGCGCAAGCGAGGTATGTTGGCTAAACTCCGATTGTAGAATCGATTTTCATGATTTCTTATTTCTCATGTTCTGAGTCCTTCCTAATAAAATTGATTATTCTAATATAAGTCTTGTATTGAAAGATGTATACAGTCAAAATGTGTTCCAAATGTTCCTATCATATCATGATTCCCTCCGAGAAGGTAATGTAGTATGATCAATGTACAAAAGGTGTTGTGATTTAAAATCATGTTTCAATTGCAAGTTAGTATACCTAATTGTGGAAGAGAAGCGCAATGGATTTAAGACCTTCGTTTGCTCATATTTGTACTTAAAGTCTTGATTTGAAATTCACTTATTGATGATAATCCATGGTAACACTTGAATGTTATAGAGGTGAGTATGAAATATGAAATACGGTCGACGTGCCGAGAGTGATATTACAATTGTGGCCACTAGTGCCAATGAAAGGGGAATATGTGTGAAAGATTATGAAGTGAGTTGTAAATCCTGTAAATAGTACATGCTTTGGGAGTATCGTTTAGTCACCGATGAAGGGTAGGTCTAAATAACCTAACCCCGAAACTACACATGCCAGTGTAGGAGTGATTGAGGGGTAAATCCCCGTGTTGATTTAATGCGATTGTTTTCCCCTTATAT